>ML304043.1:0-66740 GCA_005239505.1 Nicotiana paniculata
TTAAAATCCTATATTACTTGTCGACCACGTACACTTGCGTGTGCATTTGGAAATCAACCAACAGTCATCCAAAACCCGATCCGAACATATTCCCAAGTCCGAAATCATCATACGAACCTGCTGGAACCTCCAAATCCTGATTCTGAACTCGTTTACTCAAAAATCCAATCTTAGCCAATTTTTCCAACTTAAGGCTTCTGAAATGAGAATTTTCTTTCCAAATTGACTCTAAACTTCCCGAAACTCAATTCCGACCACACCTACAAGTCATATCACCTGAAATGAAGCTTCTCATAGCCTCAAACCGTTGAGGGACGCACTAGGGCTCTAAACGACCGGTCGGGTCGTTACATTCTCTCCCACTTAAACATACGTTTGTCCTCGAACGTGCTAAGAACTGTTCTGAAGTTATCTAAAATCACTATTTAACACCTCGTGCACCTGCCCATGCTACCACAACCCAGTTGAGTACATTAGCTCGGTCAAATCCGAAGATATCCTCTTTCATTTAGGCAATGGGCCTTAGAACCAAGTCTTCATCATCCGAAATCCTTTGCCAGGCCTGTTTCCAATATATGAACACCGTATCAACTACCACACGATGTACCAGAACATGACTGCATCCTTTGCTGAATTAGCACCATGCACCGAATAATTCATTATCTAACCACAATGACATTCCCTGAACCTTAGTAGCCAAAATTCCACAAATCTGATGCTCCCAATGCACCTCATGACATACATATAGGTCCTGATATAACGCTTACAATACCACCACAACGGAGGAGATGTGTAGGAATTCATAACCAACTGCAGAGTTAACAAATCATTGAATATCTCCTCTTGACTAGAATCATCACCTCATTATGAACCGAATAATGGTATTTGTCCTTTAATATACTTCGCAAAATCTTATCACACTGATCCCTGGTCCAATAATCTCGTCTCACCCAGTATGAACTGCTCATACAACAAATCACCCCACACATGACCAACCGTCTCACATGATACCACAATGCGCCAATAGGCCATAACTCGAACATGATATATAAAGAAATGAATCAGGAAAAGACTACTCAACTCACACAACTTATTATGAACTCTCCTCAGAAAATAGAAAGCAAAACACAAGAAAATAGATATAGGGAATCGTACTCAACATCACACTATTGCGGCGCGCAACCGGATCCAAATAACATGCCCGTGGCGGCGTGCCACCCGATCCAAATAACAAAACCGTGGCAGCATGCCACTCGATCCAAATAAAATGAAATTCACGTAAGGAGATACACACCGAGCTAAATTACTCATTACCACGAAATACTGAATATTGGTCACGAGCATGCTAAGTGCATAATACCATCCTGGGGAGACTGATAGGGCCATACGCTACAAAACTCAAGCACAACTGAGCTGCGATATATATGTATATACTCTGAATCTCAAGAGTTATCCTTCTCACATAACATCATCACTACACGGAACCTCAACACATAAGAAATTGACAAGTCGTTGCACAACTCACACGGCACAACCATAATATTACCTGAAATGAACGATGATGGAACAACATCTGATGTTGTAATATCTCTCCGAGAGAAGCGCCATACAGAAACGAACATCTCTGACTCACATGGAGTCCATAATCATATTTAAATCCATTCACAACCTTCAAGTCGATTCCGTTCGCACCGAACTAGGCTAATAGCCTTACCTAGGTCCATAATAACCCCTTTTCTCATAAAACGCAAGAACAACCATCATAGCCGGATCAAAACCCCTACATCCGCAACAAAATGAACCGAGCACACTCCAGGCATAAACTCTCAAATAAACAATATTATACTTCTTTATACTTGGTCTGAATCTTCAATCAATTAAGTGACTACATGTCACACTCATACGATCATCTCGTGGTCACGTTCCCACGACCTTCCACACAAGGTAGCAAGTCTGCACATCCACCACTAGCCACACTAACGCTGTAAATCAAGTCAAGAACCCATAACTAGGATGCAAAGCCTCTTTCACCAAACACCGATCTTAGGTGACACTGAAAACAACACCAGCTTACTCTAAACATTCAAACCCTTTTTTCTTGCTCATCCGAGCTCATGACATCCTCATCAACACCGAACTGCAACCTTGATCCTCGCTTCCAAATTTCATACCGTTCACTGCACCTAACATGCCAATATGCATTCACACATAAATCTCGTCATAACTACTGAACTGCTAATAGGGTAAAAACTTCATCATATAAAGACCTCTTACTTAACTCAAATCAATAGAACCATCACAACCCACGAGTGAATTCTCATAATCACAAAACATGCAAATCCTCAAACTCCACCTCTGTAGGATATAATTTATTCACCCGTATACTTCAAACTGAAATTGATACGACACTCAGCCACCCAATCGACTTATTAACAACAGACTCCCCCACTTGTCTCAAGCCATAGATCAAGATTAACAATAACTCACAATGCCCATACGCTAACACCACCACGATACCGCAGTGAGAATCAATTAACTTTTTCATAAGCTCATATAATACGACCTCTCTCGTATCTCAATTAAATTTGCACTCACTGTAGGAATAATGATAACCCCAATCAACACATAGCAACTCAATTCGCACTCACCTTGAGTGACTCCATTCCACGAGATCATTTCGTTTCCAGACCCATGAACCGTTTTATGCCCTCCTTATTCACATCTTTGACCGGTATACCCATTTTGATAACCCTTCCATGAACCCAAAGTCATTTTCTCCTTTTTATGAACCCCTGTTGACCCAAGTCACTGCATAGTTTTGAAGATTGACAAATGGCTGACCAGTTGAACCAGGTCCATCAGAGCATACATACTTGACCTGACGCGTTGGCACGTTAACCGTATATGCATAGGAGATGAATGCGATTGTGAAGTATCAATGAACAAGGAGAGTGTCTCCTAATGCGAAAAGGTTGCAAATTGATAAGATAATAGAAGTTGAATTCAGCAAGGATAGTAACGAAGGAAGGAAGTTGAGTTCAATACGAACTCTTTCTCCCAGGAAGAGTTGTACCAGAACTGAACGACAAACTCAACAACTGACTCTATAAATAATTGAAGTATTCTTGCTTGAATTAAGAACGCACAAGTGCAGAAGTGAATCAAGATCTGAAAGCAAAATTCCCAGATATTTTGCAAGCAGAATTACTGTGCGATACAAAGGCTACACACCAGCTAGAAGAACCAGTTCCATCTGTTTGTCATTGAGTCTAGTTGGTTGTAGTAGGCAATTTAATATTGTATCTTTTCAGCTTTCATAGAAGCAATTGTAATTGGTACACATTGTTCAAGTTAGAGTTTACTTGAAGCTTGTAAAAATTAGCTAGAGGCTAGTTACTACGAAGGGACTAGAGTTAGTCCTAGGATTACAAAAGAGTTTATTTTGTAAGTCCGTGTGGCTTAGAGTTTTAGTGAAGAGTTTGAGCAAATCCTACTGAGGAGTAGGTCGTGGTTTTTCACCTTTTGAGCCAGGTGTTTTCCACTTAAAAATCTGTGTTTTTACTTTACTGCTTTTATTATTCCGCAACAGTAGAAGTTGGAACACCAAGAAGAACCAGGTTCTTCTAGAGAGACAGCACTCGAAAATTGGGTACCACACAAATTAACCTATCTTCTTGTGTGGTATTTACATCTAAAAAACAATTGGTACCAGAGCAGGTTATCCTTGAAAGGCTAACACCTTGGAGAAGATCAAGATGAGTGCACCACCTGGAAACTAGGAGGGTCAATCAACTGCAAGGCCACCACTATTCAATGGCCAGTATTACTCTTGGTGGGAAAACTAAAAGATAATATGTATGCCAAGGATGAACAGATAAGAAGTCTTAACAAAGAACTTGGCAAAGTCAAACATGAATTAGATCGAACTTGTAAATGGAATAAATCCTTTGATGCCCTGATATGGCTTCAAGAGAATCATAGTAGCAACCGGAGAGGGATTGGCTTTGGAAGTCAATTACCCAAGTGGGATCCCAAAAGCAAGTATCCCACTCTCCCTGAGAATAAAATATGCACCCATTGTGGTAAAACTGACCACTACAAATATGAGTGTACTGCAAAAGAGCAGGCCAGTCAAAAGAATGAGAGGTTTGTCAAAAAGAAAAACTGGCTACCAATTTGGGCCAGAAAAAATTTGATTCATCCATTCTCTCATAGAAAAGGACCCAAACTAGTTTGAGTTCTTAAAACTAACCCATGATTCTTTTTGTAGGTTCAAGTGAGAGGAAGCAGCCAAATTTGGTATTTAGATAGTGGCTGCTCAAAGCATATGATAGGGAACATGGAACAGTTCCTTTCACTTGAAAATATCAAAGGAGGAAATGTCTCCTTTCGAAACGGAAAGAAAGGTGAAATTATTGGGGTTGGTAAGGTAGGTAAGAATGACACACGATCCATTGAACATGTGTATATAATAGATGGCTTGAAATATAGCTTGTTTAGTGTATCACAACTATGTGATAGAGGTAACCTGGTTGCTTTTACTTCCACAAAATGTTTTGTGATTAACCTGCTTGCTGACAAGATTGTTTTGCAGGGAAAAATAATGAATAACATCTATGTCATAGACTTGTCCACACTGTCTGAAAATGAACTCACTTGCCTAAGNTGACAAAGTTTGTGGGGCATGTGCCAGGGGGAAGCAGGTAAGGTCCTCTTTCAAAAGTAAGAAAATAGTCAGTACCACCAGGACGTTGGAACTAGTTCATATGGATCTATGTGGTCCTATGAGAACTCTGAGTAGAGGTGGTAAGAGATATGTGATGGTTCTAGTTGATGATTATTCAAGTTCTTTCGAGATATGTGATGGTGCTAATTTATCTTCTGTGTCTGCTAGTAATAATCCAAATGTTGTTCTTTCTAATAATTGTTCTGGTGCTCCTGGTAGTAGTACAAGTTTTTCTCTTAGTGGATTTTCTGATGATGTACATATGACTAAAGTGAATAAAGATGATGTTGTTTGGCACTATAGACTAGGGCATCTATCTTTTTCTAGAATGAAACATGTATCTGATCTTGGAACCAAATTATCATCCAAACAATCTTTTATTTTTCCTATTTGTCCATTGGCCAAACAAACCAGGTTATCTTTCCCTGATAGTTCTATACAGTCAACCAAAGCTTTTCAATTACTTCATATTGATACCTGGGGACCTTATCATACCAATACATATTCTGGTTCCAAATATTTTCCAACCATTGTTGATATTATACTAGAGCTACTTGAACTCATCTTTTAGGAGCAAAGAGCAATGCTTTTGAAATTCTAAAGGCCTTTATTGCCATGGTAGAAACTCAATTACAAACTAAAGTCCAAGTTGTTAGAAGTGATAATGCTCTAGAATTAGGGTCCAGCTTGTCTGGATGCCAATTTTTTGCTGAAAAAGGTATTGTACATCAGACTTCTTGCCCTCATACCCCTCATCAGAATGGGGTAGTGGAAAGAAAACATAGACATCCACTTGAGACTTCCAGGTCACTATTGTTTCAGTCTCACCTTTCTCTTAAATTCTGGGGAGACTGTATTCTCACCGCCACCTATTTGCTAAGCAGATTTCCATCTCATTTATTAAATCATAAAAGCCCTTATGAGTTACTCTATGGAAAATTACCTGTTTATACTCATCTTAGAGCTTTTGGTTTTCTTTGCTATTCCACTATTCCCAAGCATCTTAGTGACAAATTTCAACCTAGAGCTATGCCTTGTGTGTTTTTGGGTTATCCCTTTGCTAAGAAAGGATACAAGTTATATAATCTGGAAACTCATTCATGTTTTGTGTCTAGAGATGTTGTCTTCATGAACATATTTTTCCATTTCTTCAATCATCCACAAATTCCTCCAGTCTATATACTTTTCCTTTATCTGTATGCTTTGATGATTCCCCTTCTAATGCCACTTCTTTTTCTCCTGTTTCTCCCACTTCTAATTCTCCCACTTCTTCAACTCATATTCCTACTACTCCTGCTCCCTCATCTAACTCTGCTCCTCCACTCTCACAACCTTCTGCACCCACATTTCCCTCTCTTGTCCCTTCAAATCCCTCTTCTCATCTGCTCTCAGGAGGTCTTCTCGAACTCATAAACAACCTGAATACCTTAACAGCTATGTTTGTAAGTCAATTGGCTCCACTTCTGAATCCTCCTCTATTTTAGTTAA
This sequence comes from Nicotiana paniculata, assembly GCA_005239505.1. Lineage (NCBI taxonomy): Eukaryota > Viridiplantae > Streptophyta > Magnoliopsida > Solanales > Solanaceae > Nicotiana > Nicotiana paniculata. The sequence goes on from ML304043.1 coordinate 6,215, forward strand.
GCAACATGTTTATGAACCTTTTAGCTATTCTCAGGCAGCAGCTGTCCCTAAATGGCAGGCTGCTATGAGACAAGAATTTGAATCTTTGGAGGATAATATAACTTGGGACATAGTTGAGTTGCCTTGTGGCAATAAACCAATTGGATGTAAATGGGTTTATAAGGTTAAATACAAAGTCGATGATTCTATAGAAAGATACAAAGCACGTTTAGTGGTTAGGGGTGATACCCAAGTTGAAGGTATTGATTTTCATGAGACTTTTTCTCCTGTTGTAAAGATGTCCACTGTTAAAACTCTTATTGCGGTGGCAATTAAGAAAAATTGGCCCCCTTTTCAACTTGATGTTAATAATACTTTCTTGCATGGTGATTTGGATGAGGACATTTACATGAGATTACCCCCTGGATTGTATGTTCCTTCTACATCCTCCTCTACCCCACTCGTTTGCAAGCTGAAAAAATCTTTATATGGGCTACGACAGGCATCCAGGCAATGGTACGCTAAGTTGTCCCAAGCTTTGCAGTCCAGAGGGTATACTCACACTCTCAATGATTATTCTTTGTTTACCAAAGGTTCTTGGGACTCTCTTGTTATTTTGGCTGTGTATGTAGATGATATTATGCTTACTGGGACTGATTTGGGGGAAGTTTCTGCCTTAAAAGCTTTTCTTCATGATCAATTCAAAATCAAATATTTGGGTCTTCTTAATTACTTCCTTAGTATTGAGGTCTTATATTCTCTTCTGGGGTTCTGTTGCATCAAAGGATGTTTATTACTGATCTTTTAAAGGAGTTTCATTGTGATGTCTGTTCACCTGTGGTTTCCCCTCTTGAGTTGCATGAGAAACTTAAAGCTAAAGTAGGGGATCCTTTACCTAATCCTGAGGTTTATAGAAGCCTAGTTGGGAAGATGAATTTTTTAACTCATACTAGGCCTGATTTGTCTTTTGTTGTCCAGCATTTAAGCCAGTTTATGCAGCACCCTTGTGATCCTCATATGAAGGTTGCCCTTCATCTATTGAGGTACATTAAAGGTACATCACATTATGGTATATTCTTCAACAATTCTTCAGATCTTTCTCTTCAAGTGTTTTGTGACATTGATTGGGGCTCTTGCCCTAATAACAGAAGATGAGTTACAGGTTTTACGCATTTTGTTGGGTGGTAGTTTGGTGTGCTGGAAATCTAAGAAGCAACCTGTGGTATCTCTCTCTTCAGCTGAGGTTGAATATCGTTCATTGAGCAAAGTTGTTGCTGAAGTTACGTGCATGTCCAGGCTGTTAATTGATTTTGGTCTTCCTGCTTATTCTTCTATTTCTGTTTTTTGTGACAACCAAGTTGCCTTACACATAGCAAAGAATCCAGTATTCCATGAACGGGCCAAGCACATTGAGTTAGACTGTCACTTTGTCCGGAGCAAGCTTGCAGATGGACTGATCAGTTTATTTCACACCTCCAGCGCTTCTCAAGTGGCTAACATCTTCACCAAATCCTTGCCTGGCACTGTTCACCATCTTCATCCTGGAAAGTTGGCTACCACCCTCCAACTTGAGGGGGGGTGTTGGGATTCATAGCTTAGTAAATAGTTTAGAAGCTGATAATTAGTATTAGCATTTTGTATTTGGGCCTTCACCCAATTATTTATTGTATTTGGGCTTTCAGGTCCTATAAATAGAGAGGCCCAAATATCTGAGATATACATAAAACAATACTCTTCATTTTTGTACACTCTCTTTGGACAGACATACGAGGCAAAATCGGATTTTTCTTTCTCTCTTCTCTTAGAACCTTAATTGATTCTATCTATCTATATATATATATATATATATATATAGATAGATAGAATCAATTAAGGTTCTAAGAGAAGAGAGAAAGAAAAATCCGNTGAAGCCCCTATCGAAATGTTATTTGCTTTTTTTAACCTTAGTAGGTGTGTTTTAAGTTGGATATAATTGTAATTGTAATTAGTACTAAATTTTTATTTTTGGGGAAAAACAAAAAGTGTCGACTTTATATGTAACTTGTATTTAGGTTTAGGAGTCCTTTGTTTTAAACTGCCGAATAGTTTGGTGCGGTATATTTAGGTATATTAGGAGTCTTTAGTGTTACTCTTTCTTTAGGATAGGATCCTTTATTGTGTGGCTTTATTTTATGTTTAAGATTCTTTAGTTTTTTTTTTGTTTAAGATTTTTACGTGTATCTTTTCTGTGTGTGCAGGTATTCATAAGTTTCAGTTAGTGCTGCAAATCGCATAAATTGCAGATCGGTGCAAACAAGTTAGTAATACTTTATTAAAGAATAATGATCGTAGAAGATATTTTTCGTGATTGCACAAGCTTGGTTAATTTAATGTAGTTCTTATTTAACTATGTTCGGTGGTATTTTAATATTATGTTAATCTTTTATGTTGCAAATTGCATTGCAGATTGATGCAAACAGGTTTATATTTAATTAAAGAATAATGAACGCCAAAGATTTTTTTCGTAATTACAGAAGCCTGATTAATTTTGATATGTAATTATTCTTTAACTATGTTTAGTGGTTTTTAATAGTATGTTATTTTTTTCGTTGGTCTTTAAGCCATCTTAATTAATCAACAGAATTTTGAAAATATTTATTGCAATGGAGGAAGCTGCAACAATCACTTGCCAACAAAGCAAATAAGGTTAGAAAGAAGTAATTGCCCTTATGCAAAACTATAGGAAAGATTCCAAATTTTTGGTATGATCCTTGTAACGACCCGGCCGGTCGTTCCGAGAGTTTAGCCCCGTTTTTCCTTTTTCTGTCTTGTTATGTGTTGTTCAGCTTTATTATGTTGTGTTAGGATTGGTTGGCCTGGGTTCGGAGCGGTTGTGGTGAGAAATGAGATAGTTAGTCTCTTTAGATGGTTTAATAGTTGGAAAAAGTCAACCGAAAATTGACTTATAGGTAAATGATCTTGGAATGTAGTTTTTATGGCTCGGATAGCTTCATTAGGTGATTTAGGACTTAGGAGTGTGTTCGGAATGTTTTTCGAGGTCCGGAGTAGAATTAGGCTTGAATTGGCGAAATTATGTTTCTGGCGATTTTCGGTCGGCAGTGAAAAATTAGCTATCGGAGTCGGAATGGAATTCCGGAAGTTGGAACAGGTTCGTAGTGTAATTTATGAGGTGTGTGCAAAATTTCAGGTCAATCAGAGATGTTTTTTTGGTTAGGTTCGGCATCATTGGCGAAATTTGGAAATTTCTTAGTTCTTAAGCTTAAATCCGAGGCTGATTTGGTGTTTTGGAGTTTTTTGAGTGGTTCGAAGGCTCGACTAAGTTTGAATGAGGATATAGGATGTGTTGGCAGGTTTCGTTAAGGTCCCGAGAGCCTCGGGTGTGTTTTCGGGTGGTTAACGGACCAATTCTTGGATTTTAACTTGGCAGATTTTTCTGGTATTTAGTTGCAGAGAATTTGATCATTGCGTTAGCGGGTCGGATGCCGCGTTCGCGGAGAGTCATTTGGGGAGCTGAGATTTTTATTCATCGCGTTCGTGAAGAGGAGGACGCGAACGCGGAGGTCTGAGTGAAGTAGTCATCGCATTCGCGCTCAAGGGCACCCGTTTGCGTAGAGGAGTAAGGCAGTTGGGGGACCCCAGAGTTTTGGTCTACGCGTTCGCATGGAGAGGTACGCGTTCGCGAAGGGTGAGGCTGGCTAGGCATCGCGATCGCGTGATGGGTGTCGCGTTCGCAGAGAGTAAGGAGAAAGAGGAGTTGTTTTGTTTTATGCGAACGCGTGCGGGTGGCCGCGTTCGCGATGAGTAAAGACCTAGGCATTAGTATTAAAAAATCCAAATCGAGGGTTTGAACCTTTTTCTCATATTTTGAGCTAGAGACTACGGGATTAGGTGATTTTTGAAGGATTTTTCAGAGAACTGATCGGGTAAGTATTTCTCACTTGGTTTTGGTCAAACTCCATGATTATGCCTTTAATGTCATCATTTAATTTGTGATTTGAGGTGGAAATTCGGTGAAAAGTGGAAGAAAGTTTGGAAAATTCTTTTGGGGATTTGAATAGGCATTTGAGGTCGAATTTTGATGAATTTGATATGGGTAGACTCGTGAGTGAATAAGGATTCTAGTTTTGTGATTTTTATCGAATTCCGAGACGTGGGCCCGGGGGTCGGGTTTGGCCAATTTCAGGATTTTTGATGTAATTCAATTATTTTCGAATGGGATTTGTTTCTTTAGCATATCTTGATGATATAATACTGATTTTGGTTAGATTCGGGGCGATTTGTGGCCGAGTCAAGCGGCAAGAGCATTGCGGGGTAGAGTTTTGGCTCGATTAAGGTAAATAACGCTTCCAAACATGGTTCTGAGGGTTTGAAACCCCGACTATGTGTTATGTGGTTAGAATTTTGTGATGCACATGACAAGTGACGGGCGTGCGGGTGTGCACTGTGAGACTTGTGACTTGGTTCATTCCATGGCACCGTTAGTGGTTCTTTCTTGTTGATATTTGTGCTTCTATCAATGTGATTAAAGTAAACATGTTGGAATCATGCTAGATATTATGTTAAGGCTTCATGCCGATATTGTTGAGACTCGAGTGATCATTTATTGCTGCCATCTCATGTGTTTCATTGATATTATATACCCAGTCCAGTCATAGCATATCATATCATGTCCCTTTCTCGGTAATTGTTGATTTGCACGTTATATCATTGATTCGGGCTAGTTCATGCATTGTAAGCCCATGTGAGCGAGACTGGAGAGTGATGACTGAATGAGGCCGAGAGCCTAATATTGAGTGGCAGATATGGGAACGGGTTTCATGCTGCAGCATGTTATATTGATTATGCCTGGATCTAGCTTATGATAGTGTTTGGGCCCTCCAGAGTCTGTAACACACCCCCAGTGAGCGCAGTGATATTTGAGGGATGGATCTTACCTGGACATGGATCTTGTCCGAAGTGTTTATGCTTGGAGATGGATCTTCTCCATGAGGCTAGATTGGCATGTTTCCGTCGGTACTGAGCGGCTGAGGTCATTGACGTGTTTACGTATTCTGGGATGGATCTTCCTTGGGCCGTCGAGCCATATACAGTACCGAGTGGTTGTGTGGTCAATCATTATCTGGAGATGGATCTTCTCCTTAGGGATAGATCAGTCTTCCTCAGTACTGAGTGACTTCTGTCTGATGTGTATATATTTTGGGATGGATCTTCCCTGGTCCATGCGAGCCACATACAGTACTGAGTGGACGAGTATTTGAGAGTGGGAGCACATTGTGCATTTCATACTGTTGATGCATTGGCATGTAGAACGCGTCGAGGTATATATGTTAAACTGTTCGGAACTGCGTTTATCTTATCACTTTGAGATGTCTAGTTAACTGAAAGCATGCCTAAATTTATGTACATTTATTATGTCATAAATATGGAGGTTTAGTCTGTCACTACCTCTCAGTCCACAGGTTGGGCTTGTTACTTATTGAGTTGGTGTACTCACGTTACCCCTGCACCTTGTGAGCAAATTCAGGTGCCAGGACTGAGTGAGAGCTGGTTTACTCTCTTTGGAGCACTTCGGAGATTGCAAGGTAGTTGCACGGCGTCCGCAACCTTGCCTTTATCCTTCCTATTTAGTCATTTTGTTTACTTTCACACTTGTTTGTATTAAGGGAACAGTACCAGATTTTGTATTTCCTTTAGTTGCTCATGACTAATGACTCTGGGTTTTGGGGTTGTATTTAAATGTGTTACTTAACGTTATTTGTATTGAAATGCTAAAATGGAAAATTTATGAAATACTGGTTGATATTGAATCAAACGAAAGGTTTCTTACGTTATGCATAGTGAATTGGCTAACCTAGTATCACGATAGGCGCCATCACGGCCGGGTTGGTTTTCGGGTCGTGACAAGTTGGTATCAGAGGTCTAGGTTACATAGGACTCACCAGTCATGAGCAGGTTTAGTAGAGTCTTGCGAATCGGTACGGAGACGTCTATACTTATCTTCGAGAGGTTGCAGAACCCTTAGGAAAAATATCACATTCTTGAATTCTTGTCGTGCGAATCTGTCGATTCTGGTAACTAAATTTCGGTTGTTTCATTCTCTCACAGATGGTGAGGACACGTACTACTGGTCAGGATGATCAGCCACCAGTTGGGCCTGTGAGAGGCCGAGACCGCGGTCGAGGCTGTGGTAGAGGGAGGGGTGTAGCCCGTGTAGTAGTCGGGGCAGTACCTGTGGACCCTCCAGTTATTCCAGATCAGGTCCCATCCACTGATGTTCCGGTGGGACCGGCTCAGGCACCGGCAGTCCCTATTGTTATTTCGGGTCTTCAGGATACCTTGGCTCATATTTTGACCACATGCACCAGTCTTGCTCAAGTGGTCATTGTTTCTACATAAGCAACTACTTCTCAGGCCGGGGGAGGCACTCAGACCCATGCCGCCCGTACACCCGAGCAGGTTGTTCAGGGACTTCAGACACTGGGGCAGCCCCAGTCCAGCCGATTGCACCTGTTCAGGATTTTGTGATTCCCGTCATGCCAGATGACGAGCAGCGCAGGTTGGAGAGGTTTGGTAGACTTCAGCCCCCGACTTTCACTGGTACTGAGGGCGAGGATGCCCAGGGTTTTTTAGACAAGTGTCAGAGGATGCTTTGTACACCAGGGATATTGGAGACTAATGGGGTCTCGTTTACTACTTTCCAGTTTTCGAGAGCTGCCTCTACTTGCTAGGAGGCTTATGAGAGGCTACACCTATTGGTGTAGCTCCCTTCACTAGGCAACAGTTTTCTACTCTCTTCTTAGAGAAGTATGTTCCACAGTCCCTCAGAGAGGAGCTGTCCAGGCAGTTTGAGCAGTTATGTCAGGGTGATATGACGGTGTCGCAGTATGAGATGAGGTTTTCGGAGCTAGCCCATCATGCTATTTGGTTGGTCCCTACAGACAGAGATAAGATCAGGAGGTTTGTGGATGGCCTCACATATCAGCTTCGCATTCTTATGACTAGAGAGAGAGTATCGAGTGCTACTTTTGAGCAGGTTGTTGATACTGCCCTAGATATTGAGTTAGTCCGTCGCCAGAAGCGGGATGAGAGAGAGGCCAAGAGACCTCGAGGATCTGGTAGTTTTGGTTGTGTTCATTTAGATGGGATAGTTTCATCACGGTAGAGGTCGTCCATTCAGGCAGGCTCATCCAGGTCGCTCAGGTTATCGTGGTGGATCAGCTTGTCGTGATCCTCACAGTTCGTATTAGGGGCACCCATCATTCAGTGCTCTACCAGCTCAGAGTTCATCTTGTGCACCATCGGTTCAGGGTTCATCTATGCCTGGTTCTTCTAGTGGTTATCCTGGTGCTAAGGGTTCCCTTCATTCCCCAGTGCCATTCTCAGAGAGGGGTTGCTTCGAGTGTGGAGATGCGGGTCATATCAAGAGGTATTGTCCCCGTCTTATGTGAGGTACTTATCAGCCGAGGAGCCAGCCCGCGGCTTTAGTCCCAGTTACTGCAACACCCGCCCAGGCAGCTAGGGATGGGGGTCAGGCAGCTAGGGGTCGCCCTAGAGGAGGAGTTCAATCCAGTGGTGGTCAGACCCGATTCTATGCACTTTCATCCAGACCAGATGCCGTGATCCTAGGTCTTGTTTCAGTCTGTCACGAGATGCTTCAGTTTTATTTGATTCTGGTTCTTCATATTCATATGTTCATCATATTTTTCCCATTCTCTGGATATGCCCTGTGAGTCTTTAGTTACATATGTTCATGTGTTCGCCGTGGAGGCGATACTGTTGTTATGGACCATGTGTGTGCCAGTCATGTGTGGTGTCAATTGGGGGTCTGGAGACCCGGGTGGATTTGTTATTACTTATTATGGTCGACTTCGATGTGGTTTAAAAAGGGAATTCTGAATTCTTAGGTAGCACAGACGATCTCAGATGATTAGATAGATGATGTTACTTTTAGGTATGGCTCGATGAAGGTGTAAGTTTAAGAAGATGCTCTGTGTCTTGAATTATGGGTACCTCATTGGTGGTGCGGCACTCTCCTTGTTGTTTGACTGCGAGTATTCAAATCCAGCCTTGTAAAACCTACAGATTATAGGGGTATTCCTCGTTGTGATTTGTGTGCTTTGAAGGTTTGGGAACTGGAAACTTGGATGAGTAGACGATTTCATAGTGGAGGGTTGTAGAGACTAGCTAAGGTTAGTTGAATTATAGTGTATGTTGTTGAGATTCAGTCATTTTGGACCTTTGGAGGGACATTTGCCGATTAGGTATGACCAGACTGATTTGGGGTTCATTAGCAGGCCCAGTACGGATAGGTGTTTTGCACTGAGTCGGATTGATTGGCTCCGTAGTGCTATTGTGAGGGTTGTCAGTTAGTGGTTATTAGGCTTATTTGTGCTCTGTGATGATCTAGGGGTTACACGTCCCTACTTCGGGGAGCGGCGATTCATTGGTTTTAGGCACGCATGGTGCGGTTCGGTTGTGGTCTTATAGCGGAGTTTGAGTAAGGTAAAGTAGATGGGTACCGTAGGATTTGGACATATAGGTTGTGTTCTTTCAGATTCGTGTGGCATGGTAGCGTCCGATTTCCCGTGGTTATAGTAATGCACTTTGAGTACTTGATATCGGGTTTCGCGTGGTTTTTGATTTTGAGCAAGACGGAGCGAGGGATATAATATGGACCAGCATTCGTATGGGGTTCATGTATTGCAGCGGAGCATGTTAAATATGACCTTTTTGTGTTAGATTCATGTGCTTTGGGTATGCGGTGTGTGGGGAGTTCCTGGCTTGCATTGGGGGTGATACCCGTTGATCTTGCAGCGGTTTCCTAGTTGATGTCATTTATCATGTTTGAGTCCATTTGGGATGTTGCCTGTTGGTGCCTGGACTGTACGGATTGTGGCTTTAAGCTGTATGGATACGTCATGTCACTAGAGTGGTGGTGGTAGATGGGATTAAGGGTGGCAGGTGGGCCGGGCCCGACCCAGGACCGACCCGGGCCCGCGGGCTATACGGGCTAGCGGGCTAAACGAGTCGGCCCGTGGGGGGTCCGGGCTTGGGGGGCTTTAGGCCCGTGGGGGGTCGGTTCTAAGTGTTGGACCCCTGAGCCCGGGCCCGTTTAGACCGGGCCCATCAGACGGGCCTGGGTCGGGCCAAGCGGGCCATGCGGGCCCAACGGTAAAAATTCAAAAAAAAAAATTAAAAAAAATGGCCAACAACCAGATTTTTAAAATCTAGCCGTTGGAGCCTCAAAAGAGCCGTTTGGCATGTTTAAAAATTAGCCATTTGGCCCCTAAACTTTGTTTTAACCCCAAACTTTTTATAATTACACTTTTTCCCTTTTCTCAACTATAAATACCCCCTCATTCTTTCATTTCTACTCACAAAATTATCAATCTCTCTCTAATTTTCTTCTCCTATTGCTTACTTTATTATTGCAAATTGTGAAAAATTGTGAAGTTGGTGAATTGAAGTCTTCAAGTTTTCAACATTATACAATTTTCAAGAAGTTGTTCGTCAATTCGGTAAACTCGTTCCAACTCCTAAGTTTTAATATTATAGTTTTGTTTGTTTTAGTTTGTATAATTATAATTAATATGGCCTTTTCTTTGAAAAAATGTTTAGTGGTAAGGGAAAATCTAAAGTCGGTGAATCTAGTGGCCAAGCTACTACTCCTCCCCCGGCTCCCCGACGTGAAGTTAATTCCTACTTAAAAGTGAGATTTATATTTGAGTTTTGGGTAGATTAACACACAAAAATTTTGGAAAACATGGGTTTAGAGTAAAAACTTAGGGTTTTGAGAAATATAAGATTTAAACAAGAAATTTGTTTTGGAATCATGCAAAAACTATATAACATTGATCCTTAGGTTATGGGTAACTATTTCCCTTTAAAATTTTCGGAATCCAAACATGTGGGCCCGGGGGTATACGCTAGGAATTTTGCAAACTAGGTTGGGCTAACCATTTAAATAGGATAATTGTGGACTTTTGAACATAGATTGATTTATTTATATAATGTTTGACTAGTTTCAAGATCTTGGGCGGCGAATTTGGAGATTCGGGTGCATTCTTGACCCAGGAAGTAGGCTTGAAACAAGGTAAGTCTCCTTTCTAACCTTGTAAGAGGGAATTGTCCCCGTAGGTAAAATAACGAATTATATGCTACTATTCGTGGGGGGATATGCATGCACGAAGTGACGAGAGTCTGTGCGTAGCTACTATTATGTTTATGTCAGGGGAGTTTAGGATCCACAAGCATGCTCTACATGTCGTATCTTGTAATCTAAATGACAAAAATTTAGAATTTCTTGTCATCATCGAATTATTTAAATGGACATCTAAGAGGGTCACCTATCATCATTTAATTTATTGGTTTTTCCTTGGAACAATATTCTAAAATAAACCCTGATTTTCTGTTGAATGCGTCTATATATGAATACCTGAGTCGCATGTATAATTCGCGAGTGGGGTAACTCTATTATTAATTTTGACTGCGTCGCATGTACGATTCGCGAGCGGGGGTAATAGATGCATCTATGGTTCATGTCGTTCGACCCTTCGGCAGTGCACATTTATTATTTCGTGTGACCGGCCGTACGTTCGCGGCATGTTATGTACTTGCTAATTGTTTAGTATTTCTGTGGTTGTTTAACTGTTAATTACGCTGGAAAATAAATTAACAACCTGTACGGTAGGGAATTCGACATATAAAGATATCTGTAGGGAGATTTGATGTTCCTCCCTTTACTACTTATTCATAATATGCTATTCTTGCTTAGCCTTATATTTAAACGTATTATTTTGGCCCTAGTAAGTGTCAAGTCGACCTCTCGTCACTACTTCTTCGAGATTATACTGGATACTTACTGGGTACATATTGTTTATGTACTCATGCTACGCTTTTGTACTTAATTGTACAAGTTCTGAGGTAGGTGCATCTGGTTACCAATCCGGAGCTCGTCCCTGATTTCACGCGGTTCGAGGCTTCACGGTGAGTTTTCTCTTGATGCAGTTCAACAACACTCTGGAGTCTCTCTTTTGCTATTCTGTCTACATCTTCTTAGACAGTAGGATAGTTCTTTTATTCTTTTTTATTCTACTCTACTAGATGCTTGTAGACTTGTGACACTAGTTCCTGGCACACACATTGGTAGACTATTCTTTTGGTGGTGTAATTAATTAAAGTTGTCTTTTGGTCTTCGAAATCTAATTGTCCTACTATGTGTTATAGTCCATGCGTAGAGGCTAAATTATTTTGGAAATGTGGGAAATTCTTAGTAAAAACAAACTAGACTCACTAGATGATTAGTGTCGGCTTGCCTGACAGTGGTGTTGGGCGCCATCGCGACCTATATTAGGATTTGGGTCGTGACAACATGGTATTAGAGCCCTAAGTTCACGTAGGTCTCACGAGTTACGGGCAAACCCAATAGAGTCTTGCGGATCGGTACAGAGACGTCTGTATTTATCTTTGGGAGGCTATAAAGTGTTAGGAAATCTCTCTTTATTCATCTTCTATCGTGCAGTTGATGGTATGCTAAATCTCACTCTTCTATTCTCTCGCATATGGTGAGGATGCGCACGACCGATATTCCAGAACCGGGAGGGGCCGCTACCCCCACCGTCAGAGGCTGTGGCGGATATCGGGGGAGGGCACCGGCCTGAGGTAGGGGACGAGGGCGTCCTAGAGCTGCCCCATTTACACCGCTAGTGGATCCAGCAGAGGATCCTATCACTGAGGAGCAGGGCGAGGCGCCCATAGCAGATCCTGTCCCGTTGGACTTCATGACGGCGCCGAGATTTCAGGAGGTTATGGGCTGTATGATGCGGTTCATGGATACTCTGACTCAGGCTGGTTTATTTCCAGCGGACCCGGCCACTTCCCAGGCAGGAGGGGGAGCACAGACCCCTACTGCCCAGGCCGCAGGAAAGGCAGCAGCAGTTTATCAGACCCCGGGTACACTGCCCATGGATGGGGTTCAGCCAGTAGCAGCAGCAGCTCTTAGCCCAGACCAGCTGCGGGCAGTGATCTGCAGAAGCTATTAGATAGATGGACCAGACTGCACCCTCCTATCTACGGAAGGCGAGCGCCATGAGGATATCAGGATATTATTGACAGGTGCAGGGACAGACTGCACAACATGAGGATACTGGATTCCCATGGAGTTGACTTCACTACTTTCCAGCTAGAGGGCAGGGCCCGTAGGTGGTGGCAGTCTTACGTTCTTGGCAGACCGGCGGATTCTCCTCCTATCACTTGGGTTGGGATCAGTTGAGTCAGCTATTCCTGGACAGGTATATTCCACTCTCTGAGAGGGAAGAGATGCGGTATCAGTTTGAGCAGCTAGATCAGGGTCAGATGTCAGTGACCGACTACGAGGCTAGGTTTTCTAAGATGTCTCATCATGCACTTATGATACTTCCTACTGACGCAGAGTGAGTGTGGAGATTTGTAGCTAGTTTGCACTCATGTATTAGGGCCAACGTGGCCTGAGAAGTGGATATGGGGACTCCTTATCATCTGGTAGTATAGATTGCTCGCAATACTGAGTGCTATCGATTGAGGAGAAGAGAGCGGGGGCAGCAGGGTAAGAGAGCTCGGTTTTCTGGGAATTTCAGAGGTGCTCCAGCTAGGGGAAAAGGTTAGTTTGGTAGGGGCTAGCCCAGTAGGCCTCCATATTCAGCACCCTCACCATCTCCTCGAGGTGCTCCGGTGAGGCCATATTTCAGCACGATGCGGAAGAATTCTTATCGCCCACTAGCCATTCAGGGTTCCTCCGGCGGGTATTCTGGTCGTCATGGATCTTCCAGCTTGTATTTCAGTGCTATGCCAGAGATTTCATACCGCCCTCCAGCTATTCAGAGTTCTTCTTCAGGGAAGCAGGCTATGGTGCCGAAAGATTGCTATGAGTGTGGGGATCTAGGTCACCTGAAGAGGACTTGTCCCAGGCTTTGGGGAAACACAATATAGCCGAGTCACCATCCCGTGGTTACAGCACCGGCAGTCCAACCACCCAGAGGTGGAGGGCAGACTGGTAGAGGTCGTCCTAGAGGTGGAGGCCAGACAGGGGGAGCTCGGCCAGCTCCTGCCCATTCAGGTGGAGGTCAGTCATCCAGTGCTCCAGCCAGATTCTATGCTTTCCCGGCCAGACCAAATATAGTGGCCTCAGATGCCGTGATCACAGGTATTATTTCGGTATGCGGTAGAGATGCATCGATATTATTTGATCCAGGATCCACTTATTCATACATTTCAGTCCTATTTGCTCATTTCATGGATATTCCTCGTGAGTCCTTGGGTACTCCTATTTATGTGTCCACTCCTGTGGGCGATTATGTGGTTGTGGACTGGATTTATCGGTCATGTGTGGTTATATTATGTGGGTTCGATACCTAAGCGGACCTTTTGTTACTTGACATGACTGATTTTGAGGTCATCTTGGGCATGGATTGGTTATTCCCTTATCACGTTGTCCTAGATTACCATGCCAAGACGGTTACTCTGGCCATGCCTGAGTTGCCGAGATTGGAATGGAGAGGTTCCTCAGTCAGTGCAGCCAGCCGGGTTGTTTCTTTCCCGAAGGCTCGACGTATGGTCGAGAAGAGTTGTTTGGCTTATCTTGCTTATGTGCGGACACCATCACCGAGTCTCCGACGATTGATTTAGTGCCAGTGGTTTGAGAGTTTGCTGATGTATTTCCTTCAGACCTTCCCGGCATGCCACTAAATCGTGACATTGATTTTTGCATTGACGTAGCTCCAGGCACCCAGCTATATCTATTCCCCTCATACCGTATGGCTCAGAAGGAATTAAAGGAATTGAAAGAACAGCTTGAGGAGTTTCTAGCTAAGGGGTTTATCAGACCGAGTGTATCGCCTTGGGGTGCTCTAGTGTTATTTGTGAATAAGAAGGATGGGACTATGCGGATGTGTATTGACTACCGCCAATTGAACAAAGTCACCATCAAGAACAAGTACCCGTTGCCGCGTATCGATGATTTGTTTGACCAGTTGTAGGGTGCTCGGGTGTTTTTTAAGATTCACTTGAGATCAGGGTACCATCAGCTAAATATTCGGGACTTGGATGTTCCGAAGACTGCCTTCCATACGAGATATGGTCATTACGAGTTCCTGGTGATGTCCTTTGGGTTGACTAATGCCCCCGCAGAATTTATAGATTTGATGAACAGGGTGTTCAGGCCTCATATTGATTCTTTTGTTATTGTCTTCATTGATGACATTTTGATCTACTCACGCGGCCTGGGGGAGAACGAGCAGCATTTGAGAGTGGTGCTCCAAACTTTGCGAAAACAAAAGTTGTACGCTAAGTTCTTCTAAGTGTGAGTTCTAGTTAGATTCTGTGGAATTCTTGGGACACGTGGTATCTCGAGAGGGTATCAAGGTGGATCCTAAGAAGATTGAGGCAGTTCTGAGTTGGCCACGCCCTACTTCAGCGACAGAGATCAAGAGCTTCTTGGGACTGGCAGGTTATTATCGCCGGTTTGTGGAGGGTTTTCGTCCATTATAGCCCCTCTGACTAGATTGACCTAGAAGGGTGCCCCATTCCAATGGTCCGATGAGTGTGAGGCGAGCTTCCAGAAGCTCAAGATAGCCTTGACCACAGCACCAGTTCTGGTGTTGCCTTCCGGTTCAGGGATGTATAAAGTTTATTGCGACGCTTCACGTGTTGGTTTGGGATGTTTATTGATGCAGGAGGGGCAAGTTAATGCTTCATGTCAGCTAAAGGTTCATGAGAAGAATTACTCTGTGCACGATTTAGAGTTGGCGGCGATTGTTCATGCTCTTAAGATTTGGAGGCACTACTTGTATGGGGTGCCTTGTGAGGTTTATACAGACCACCGCAGTTTGTAGCACTTGTTCAAGCAGAGGGATCTTAATTTGAGGCAGTGTAGATGGCTTAAGTTGTTGAAGGATTATGACATTACTATTATTTATCATCCGGGCAAGGCGAATGTGATTGCAGATGCCTTAAGCAGGAAGGCGGAGAGTATGGGTAGCTTGGCTTTCATTTCAGCAGAGGAGAGACCTCTAGCTTTAGACATTCAATCCTTGGCTTATTGCCTAGTGAGGTTGGACCTTTCAGAGCCCAGTCGGGTTCTTGCACGTGTTGTTGCTCAGTCTTCATTATTGGGGGAGATCAAGGCTCCGCAGTTTGATGATCCGCACTTGGCAGTTCTCCGGGAGACGGTGTTACATGGTGGTGCCAAGAAGGTTTCTATTGGCGAGGATGGTGTTCTGAGACTTTAGGGTCGCTTATGTGTTCCTAATGTTGATAGTCTGAGGGAGAGGATTCTAGGGGAGGCACACAATTCCCGGTATTCTATTCATCCTGGTGCTACGAAGATGTATCGTGACCTGAGGCAGCATTATTGGTAGAGGCGGATGAAGAAGGACATAGTAGAGTATGTGGCTAGATGTCTAAATTGCCAGCAGGTTAAGTATGAGCACCAGAGGCCAGGATGCCTACTTCAGCAGATGCTTATACCTGAGTGGAAATAGGAGCGCATCACTATGGACTTCGTAGTTGAGTTTCCTCGGACCTTGCTGAAGGTTGATGCGGTTTGGGTTTTGTGGACAGGTTGACCAAGTCAGCACATTTCATTCCAGTAGCTACTACTTATACTTCAGAGAGGTTGGCCCAGATCTACATTCGGGAGATAGTCCGGTTGCACGGTGTGCCTGTGTCCATTATATCAGATCGAGGTCCTCAATTCACCTCGCACTTCTGGAGAGCAGTACAGAGTGAGTTAGGCACCGGGGTAGAGCTCAGCACAGCATTCCATCCTCAGACCGACGGGCAGTTGGAGCGAACAGTCCAGATATTGGAGGACATGCTCAGAGCATGTGTGATTGACTTTGGAGGGTAGTGGGACCAGTTCTTGCCCTTGGCCGAGTTTTCTTATAATAACAGTTATCAGTCCAACATTGAGATGGCTCCATTTAAGGCCTTGTATGGTCAGCGATGTCGTTCTCCCATCGGGTGGTTTGAGCCCGATGAGGCTAGGTTATATGGCACCGATCTGGTGAAGGACGCTTTGGAGAAAGTAAAGTCAATTCAGGAGAGGCTTCACACAGCACAGTCCAGACAGAAGAGTTACGCGTATCAGAAGGCGCGTGATGTATCATTTATGGTCGGCGAGAAGGTCCTGTTGAAAGTCTCGCCGATGAAGGGTATTATGAGGCTTGGAAAGAAGGGCAAGTTAAGCCCAAGGTTTATAGGACCATTTGAGGTGTTGAGGCGAGTTGGGGAGATTGCTTATGAGCTCGCTTTACCTTCCAGTTTATCACGAGTTCATCCGGTCTTTCATGTGTCCATGCTCCGGAGGTACCATGTCGACTTCTCTCACGTGATAGACTTCAGCACCATTCAGCTAGACGAGAGATTGGGTTATGAGGAGGATCCAGTTGCTATCATTGACACGCAGGATCACCAGTTGAGGTCCAAGAGGGTTTTCATCGTAAAAGTATAGTGGAGGGGCCAACCAGTCAAGGAGGTGACTTGGGAATCCTAGGAGGACATGCGGAGCAGATATCCACACTTATTCAGCACTCCAAGTGTGATTCTAGACTCGTTTGAGGACGAACGTTTGTTTAAGAGGTGGAGAATGTAACAACATGACCGGTCGTTTGGTGTTCTAGAACCCCAAGCCCCTAAATGAGACTTCCCGTATTTGCTTTTACTGATTTATAACTTGCGGGGATGGTTGGTTCGAGATTTGGAGGAGTTTGGGGCGGTATAGGAACACTTAGTTCCTTAAGGTTGTCCTTAAAGGCCAAGTTTGACTTCGGTCAACATTTTTAGTAAATGACCCCGGAAGCGAGATTTGAAAGTTCCAGTAGATTAGTATGACGATTTCGGACTTGGGCGTATGTTCGAAACGGGTTTCGGATGACCCGAGAGTGTTTCGGCGCCAAATAGTGAAATATGGTTCCATAAGTTCAAAAATTGAGGTTTGGAACGTGTTTTTGTGTTATCGAGGTCCGAATGGAATTCCGAGATCGGGAATAGTTCTGACATGTCATTTATGACTTGCTCGCAAAATTTGGTGTCATTCTGAGTAGTATAGGTATGTTTCGGCATGTTGAAAGTAAATTCAGGAACATGAAGTTTAAAGTTTGATTCGATTTAGTTTTGGGGTATGATTCTTAGATTTAGCGTTGTTTCGGACGTTCCGAAGGCTCGAGCGAATCCGTATTATGATTTAGACTTGTTGGTATATTTGGACGGGGCCTCGGGTGGGCTCGGATGCCATTCGGACATCACGCGAGGCAAACCAAGCTGTAAAAGAGCTGCTGGTGCATCAGATCTGGTGCAACTGCACTTGCGAAAGACCAGCCGCAGGTGCGAGACCGCAGAAGCGGTCGAAGACTCGCAGGTGCGGCTTTAGAGGAGCTGCCCAATTTCCGCAGATGCGGGCCTTTTCCCGCAGAAGCGGAGCCACAGGTGCAGGCTTCGTTCCGCGGGTGCGACCCCTGGCCTTCTACTCTTCTTCCGTAGGTGCGTGCACTGGCTCGCAGATGCGAGACCGCAGGTGCGATCCTCGAGTCGCAGGTGCGAAAGTCCTGGAGGTAGTGAAGTTGTTTTAAATTCGGGAATTAGACATTTTTAGGCCATTTATTTTACATTTGGATGATTTAGGGACCTTTCAAACGGGAGATTCGACCTAGCATCGTGAGGTAAGTTAATTCCTACTTAAAAGTGAGATTTATACTTGAGTTTTGGGTAGATTAACACACAAAAATTGTGAAAATCATTGGTTTAGAGTAAAAACTTAGGGTTTTGAGAAAAATAGGATTTAAATAAGAAATTTGTTATGGAATCATGCAAAACTTTATAATATTGATCCTTAGGTTATGGGTAACTATTTCCCTTGAAAATTTCCGGAATTCGAACATGTGGGCACGGGGGTATATTCTAGGATTTTTGCAAACTAGGTTGGGGTAACCATTTAATTTGGAGAATTGTGGACTTTTGAACATATATTGATTTATTTATATAATTTTTGGCTAGTTTCAAGATCTTAGGCGGCGAATTTTGAGATTCGGGCGCATTCTTGACCCGCGAAGTAGGCTTGAAACGAGGTAAGTCTCCTTTCTAACCTTGTAAGAGGGAATTGTCCCCGTAGATGAAATAACGAATTATATGCTACTATTTGTGGGGGGTTACACACGCACAAAGTGACGAGAGTCCGTGCGTAGCTACTATTATGTTTATGTCGGGGAAGTTTAGGATCCACAAGCATGCTTTACGTGTCGTATCTTGTAATCTAAATGACAAAAATTTAGAATTTCTTGGCATCATCGAACTATTTAAATGGACATCTAAGGGGGTTACCTATCATCATTTAATTTATTGGTTTTTCCTTGGAAGAATATTCCCAAATAAACCCCTGATTTTCTGCTTAATGCATGTATATATGAGTACCTGAGTCGCATGTATAATTCGCGAGCGGATAACTCTATTATTTGTTTTGACCGATTCGCACGTACGATTCGCGAGCGGGGTTAATAGATGCATCTATGGTTCGTGCCATTCGAGCCTTCGACAGTGCACATTTATTATTTCGTTGGACCGGCCGTATGTTCGTGGCATGTTATGTACTAGCTAATTGTTTAGTATTTTTGTGGTGTTTTAACTGTTAATTACCCTAGAAAATAAATTTGCAACCTGTACGGTAGGGAATTTGACATATAAAGATATTTGTAGGGAGATTTGATGGTCCTATCTTTACTACTTATTCATAATATGCCATTCTGGCTTAGCCTTATATTTAAACGTATTATTTTGGCCCTAGTAAGTGTCAAGTCGACCTCTTGTCACTACTTCTTCGAGATTAGACTGGATACTTACTGGGTACATATTGTTTATGTACTCATGCTACGCTTTTATACTTAATTGTACAGGTTCTGAGGTAGGTGCATCTGGTTACCAATCCGGAGCTCGTACCAGATTTCACGCGGTTCGAGGCTTCACGATGAGTTTCTTCTCTTGATGCCGTTCAGCAGCACTCTGGAGTCTCTCTTTTGCTATTCTGTCTACCTCTTCTTAGACAGTAGGATAGTTCTTTTATTCTTTTTGATTCTACTCTACTAGATGCTTGTAGGCTTGTGACACTAGTTTCTGGCACACACATTGGCAGACTATTCTTTTGATGGTGTAATTAATTAAAGTTGTTTTTTGGTCTTCGAAATCTAATTGTCCTACTATGTGTTATAGTCCATGCATAGAGGCTAAATTATTTTGGAAATGTGGGAAAGTTTTTGTAAAAGCAAACTAGACTCACTAGATGATTAGTATCGGCTTGCCTGACAGCGGTGTTGGGCGCCATCGCGACCTATATTAGGATTTGGGTCGTGACAACATGGTATTAGAGCCCTAGGTTCACGTAGGTCTCACGAGTTACGGGAAAACCCAATAGAGTCTTGCGGATCGGTACGGAGACGTCTGTATTTATCTTTGGGAGGCTATAAGGTGTTAGGAAATCTATCTTTATTCATCTTCTATCGTGCAGTTGATGGTATGCTAAATCTCACTCTTCTATTCTCTCGCAGATGGTGAGGATGCGCACGGCCGATATTCCAGAACCGGAAGGGGCCGCTACCCCCACCGTCAGAGGCTGTGGCAGAGGTCGGGGGAGGGCACCGGCCTGATGTAGGGGACAAAGGCGTCCCAGAGCTGCCCCAGTTACACCGCTAGTGGGTCCATCAGAGGATCCTATCACTGAGGAGCAGGGCGAGGCGCCCGCAGCAGATCTTGTCCAGTTGGACTTCATGACGGCGCCGAGATTTTGGGAGGTTATGGGTCGTATGATGCGGTTCATGGATTCTCTAACTCAGGCTGGTTTATTTCCAGCGGACCCGGCCACTTCTCAGGCAGGAGGGGGAGCACAAACCCCTACTGCCCAGGCCGCAGGACGTGCAGCAGCAGTTTATCAGACCCCCGGTACACTGCCCACGGATGGGGTTCAACCAGTAGCTGCAGCAGCTCCTGAGCCCAGACCTGCTGCGGACGGCGATCCGCAGAAGCTATTAGATAGATGGACCAGACTGCACCCTCCTATCTACGGAGGCAAGCATCATGAGGATATCAGGATTTTATTGACAGGTGCACGGACAGACTGCACAACATGAGGATACTGGTTTCCAATGGAGTTGACTTCACTACTTTCCAGCTAGAGGGCAGGGCCCGTAGGTGGTGGCAGTCTTTCGTTCTTGGTAGACCGGCGGATTCTCCGCCTATCACTTGGGAGCAGTTCACTCAGCTATTCCTGGATAGGTATATTCCACCCTCTGAGAGGGAAGAACTGTGGTATCAGTTTGAGCAGCTAGAGCAGTATCAGATGTCGGTGACCGGCTATGAGACTAGATTTTCTGAGTTGTCTCGTCATGCACTTATGATACTTCCTACTGACACAGAGAGAGTGCAGAGATTTGTAGCTGGGTTGCACTCAGGTATTAGGGCCAACATGTCCCGAGAGGTGGTTGCGTTCACGATGAGTAAAGACCTGGGCAGCAGTATTAAAAATCCAAATCGAGGGTTTGAACCCATTTCTCATATTTTGTGCTAGAGACTACGGGATTAGGCGATTTTTGAAGGATTTTTCAGAGAATTAATCGGGGTAAGTATTTCTCACTTGGTTTTGGTCTAACTCCATGTCTATGTCTTTAATTCATCATTTAATTTGTGATTTGAGGTGGAAATTGGGTGAAAAGTGGAAGAAAGTTTGGGAAATTCTTTTGGGGATTTGAATGGGAATTTGAGGTCGGATTTCGATGAATTTGATATGGGTAGACTCGTGAGTGAATAAGCATTCTAGTTTTGTTATTTTTATCGAATTCCTAGACGTGGGCTTGGGGGTCGGGTTTGGCCAATTTCGGGATTTTTTATGTAATTCGAATTATTTTTTAGTGGGCTTTGTTTCTTTAGCATATATTGATGATATAATACTGATTTTGGTTAGATTCGGGGCGATTTGTGGCTGAGTCGAGCGGCAAGAGCATTGCGAGGTAGAGTTTTGGCTCGATTAAGGTAAGTAACGCTTCCAAACTTGGTTCTGAGGGTTTGAAACCCCGACTATGTGTTATGTGGTTAGAATTTTGTGATGCACATGACAAGTGACGGGCGTGCGGGTGTGCACTGTGAGACTTGTGACTTGGTTCATTCCATGGCACCGTTAGTGGTTCTTTCTTGTTGATGTTTGAGTGGTTCCCAACCGACGAGTTCATCATCCGAACTCGAGACCCCCGTTTCTATTATTGATTTGTCTAAGAGGGACGTATCCTTATGTCCCTATCCGAGTCATGAGGCAGGCAAGAAGGAAGCAAGTGGTACCAAGGGTCGAAAAGATGAGTCATCTCAGAGCAGATTTCCAAAATGACGGCACCCCTCAGAAGTGCCAAGCTCAGAATTTTTGGCACTGCAAGGTCCGGTTAGAAAAGGACACTATTGAACCAGACAGGTATCATGCTGGTTACTCTCCTTATTATCTGGGATGGTTGGAAGATAACTGGGGTGGAAGTATCGATCCAGGGTTTGCTCAAGGCCACAGGTTCATAGATGAGAGGGTCGAGGCAACGACTAGACTCAACCAGTTGCGCAAGAGGCTCGGTGATTGTGAAGAAGATCATCACAAAATACACGAGGCCAACAAGAAGCTGATAGAGGAATGGAAAGACATGGCCATCACCTCCACCTAGAGGCTAGCACACTTGGAGCGAGGCATAGTCGACTTAGAGGAGAAGTTCATTAAGAGGATCGAGACCTGTCAGAAGACCGAGGGAGCCGAAGGAGGAATTCTAGCCAAGACCTACTTGTTGTTGGGACTCCGCGAGATGGGGACACTGATCAAGGAAAGCAGAGATGCCGAGTCTCGGGAAGGTCCTTCTAGGACCAACTAATTAGGATTGTCTTTACTTTGCCTTCTGATGTAATAAGGCCCCTGGCCATTAGTGAAGTTTTATATTTTTCGCATTTTTAGAGTCGTGTTGGATTTGTCTATTTTATTATCAATAAAATGAGGCATTTAGCATCTTAATTTCTCCAAATCAACTTTTCGCTAGGCCTACCTCGGGCACAAAGAGGTCCCCAACTTAGGACACGCTGTACATTTCTGCCTTATGTGTTTAAATACTGCAATATTTCTTTTATGATCCTCACTAACTTCATTACTTTTTCGTTTTTTGTTTTCTTTATTTATTATTCCCCTCCCCAAAGGTTGGTTCGTGCATTCTGGCATCATCCGCATACCTCACAAGATCAAAGGGCCCTCATCCTACTCCTCTTTCTAGTCCTCCCAAAGGAAAAAAGCAAGGGTAAAACTAAAATGGCAGAGGCAAGTGGCGTCAGGAAAGACCACAGGGATGAACAGGTTGAGATCGTTGATGGTCGGGGTATTCAGGTGCTGCAAGAGGGTATGTCTCCACTGGAGAAGAAGCTGTTGAAGTTCCATGAGGAACTTGACCAAGTCAAGAATTTGGCTCACCTATCACTTTTTCTCAATGTTTCGGATGCCCACTTCCCAAATGCTCCAAACCCCACTTTACCATAAAACACCCCTAAACAACTGAATCACCCAAAAGACCCAGTCCCGCCAGCACAATGCAATGCATGTCACCATAACACTCCACCTCTCCAGGAACAGAGTCTAACGAGAAGGATAGGCTTATCAGGAATTTGACCGAGGAACTCAAGAAGTTGACCAACCGAGTTCAGGGCGTCGAAGGAGTTAGATGGATTGAGGGGATGAACTATAAAGATCTTTTCATACAGCCTGACGTTGAACTGCCCGAGGGGTACAAACCTCCTAATTTTGAGATGTTCGATGGTACTGGTGATCCAAGAGTCCACTTGAGAACTTACTGCGACAAATTGGTTGGCGTGGCAAAAGAAGAAAGAATCTGCATGAAACTCTTCCTGAGGAGTTTGAAAGGAGATGCATTGTCTTGGTACATCGGCCAGGATCCAAAGAAATGGACTAATTGGGCGAGCATGGCAACAGACTTCATGGATTGATTCAGGTTCAACACGGAGAATGCTCCGGATATATTCTACATCCAGAATTTAAAGAAGAAGCCAACGGAAACCTTTCGCGAGTATGCTACTCGTTGGAGGTCAAAAGCTTCCAAGGTTAGGCCAGTCTTAGAAGAGGAACAAATGAAGAAGTTCTTTGTACGAGCTCAGGATCCTCAGTATTACGATTGACTGATGATGGTCGAAGGTCACAAGTTCTCTGACATCATCAAGTTGCGAGAGCGAATCGAAGAAGGCATCAAAAGCGGTATGGTTACCAACTTTGAAGCTTTATGGGCTACTAATAAAGCTCTACAGTCTAGTGGTGTGTCTAGAAAAAAGGATGTGGGAGCCGTGATGGTTGCACAACAAGCCAAGTCCCCACCCAAATACCAAGTATATCCAACATCCTCGTTCACATACCAACCAGCTCCAAGTTACCAAGAACACTCACCCACATATCAAGCTCCACCACCCACATATCAGCCTACCTCGCCCAGATACTCCCAACCAGCCCCCGTATACAACGACTACAATTCCCAACCTTCCCACTACCGATCACCACCTACTCGCCAAAACTTCCTAAGACCTCGCCCTAACTTCGACCGTCGCCTCCAAAATGGTATACTGCCATAGCCGAGCCCATTGATCAACTATATGAAATACTCAAAGCCATAGGCTACGTCACAACCATTTCTACTGCCACCCCTGAAAACCCTTCTCAGTGGATCAACCCAAACAAATCATGTGCCTACCACTCCGGCATGAAGGGACACTCAATCGAGGAATGTCGTTCCTTGAAAGACAAGATACAAACCCTCATAGACAACAAGATCATTGTAGAAAAGGACCCTTCTCCTAATGTTCGCAATAATCCACTGTCGGACCATAAAAGTGGTGTCCATATGATTGAAATAGATGATGATTGGGATCCTGAGGGATCAATTGGGCTGATTGCAGAGGGTGATCCGAAGAAGCCTGCAATTACTCTCAACCCAATTGTGGTTCAGATGCAGCCATCCGGGGATGCTGAGGTAAACAAGTCCATTCCACTCGAGTTTGAATCGAGACCGCCCGTAAAGGAAAAGTCCCCAATGCCGATCGTAAGTTGATTTTGTACGGCCACTCGAAGTAGCAGTCCAGCTGCCTATAACATATACTTCTCGGGAATGAGGATGACCACGCCTATTCCAGTGGCAATGTCAACAACGCCACCCTTTTACTCAAACGCCATCCCATGGTAGAGTTTACACCCCTGAGGAAGGTCTAAGGAAGCCATTACTGCACAGGGTATGACCAGAACTGGCAGAGTTTACACCCCTGAACATTTGGCTGAATCTAGCAAGCAGGCCGCCAACCGTCCTCCCACCATTGAGACAGGCTCAGACAATTATTGGAGAAAGATCCAAGCCAAAGAGTACTCAATCCTTGACCAGTTGAACAAGACACCAGCCCAGATATTTATCCTTTCTCTATTACAGAATTTTGAGACGCACAGAAGCCCTTACTGAGAGTGCTGAGTGAGGCATACGTACCAGACAATATCACTAGCGGGGAGATAGCAAACATGGTGGGCCAGGTTCTGGAAAACCACAAGATTACTTTCCATGAAGTCGAATTGCCGCCCGAGGGGTTAGGACATAATAGAGCACTGCATATCACTGTGCAATGTGAGGACCACTTCATTACAAGGATCTTAATTGATGGGGGTTCCAGCCTCAACATTTGTTCGCTGATCATACTCGATAAATTGGGCAAAATTCTGCATGATATAAAAGAAGGACAGATCAATGTAAAGGCCTTCGATGGTTCGCGGAAGTCCACTATGGGATAAAAAACCTTGTGCTTACAGATGGGGCCAACCTGGTTCGATGTAGACTTCCAGGTGATAGGCGTGCCCGCATCCTACAACTTGTTGTTAGGGCGACCTTGGATACACACCACTGGGGCCGTGGCATCAACCCTACATCAAGCATTGAAGTTTGAATGGAATCATCAAGAGGTAGTCATTCATGGCGACGGTAGCAACCATATCTACGGTCGCCAGACTTTTTTGGTCACTGAGGGGAGAAGGAAGCTGGGTGGAGAAATCTACCACAACATTGAACGAGTCAACGCCATTGATAAGAATAAATGGTGGGACAGTAAGATCAAGATCATCTTGAACTGGAAAGGATACGAGCCAGGCAAAGGGCTCGGTAAAAATCTCCAAGGAATAACGAAGCCAATAACACTCAAGAAGCACGGTATCTCTTTCGGGCTAGGGTATGAGTACACTTGGGAGGAATTCAAGAACTGGTCG
Organism: Nicotiana paniculata; assembly: GCA_005239505.1. Classification (NCBI taxonomy): domain Eukaryota; kingdom Viridiplantae; phylum Streptophyta; class Magnoliopsida; order Solanales; family Solanaceae; genus Nicotiana; species Nicotiana paniculata. The sequence goes on from ML304043.1 coordinate 31,521, forward strand.
CCACCATGGCGCAATCCCTACTACTCATTGGAGCAGCCAATACCTCACTTAGAACAAACTTTCCACCCAGCTGATATCATCTACGGTACGGACGAAGAGGAAGCATTAGCGGCAATGAGGGATTTATTTTTGGACGATGAGGACATGGACTGTTGTGTCATTCTTGAAAGAGGGAGGGGAGGAAGGCCCTTCCATACAGGTCGTGAGCAGAGGATCATATCTCAAGAATTGGTCTGTCAGAACGACCAAAGCCCGTCGAGCCTCGGGGTAGCAAGGCTAATAAAACAAGCATTTATTTACAGCTTATTTATTTAAAAGAAAAAAATAATAATAATTTTTCTTCCTTTTCGCATGTTTAATTTCTGCAAGAAAGAGCTCCTATGTTCAAATGATTATTCAATTTATCAAAGCATTTGCAGTTTTTCTATAAATCATATATCTACTTGCTACAGTTTTCCTCCCCATTAGTTTATTTACACAGCATTACTATTACTTATCTTGATGAACCGACGACTGTGACATGCAACGAGGCAACGCAACAAACGGATTCCGATTCAGACGAGGATGATATACCTGAGGATATTGTGAAAGAGGTCGAGAACTTTGAGAATAGACCTAAGTCTAACTTGGACGAGACTGAGGTTGTCAACCTGGGAAACGCAGAGAACGTCAAAGAAACACGCATCAGCGTTCATCTGCCGCCATTAGAAAAGGAGGAATATACAGAGCTTTTAATAGAATATGAGGACATATTCGCCTGGCCATATGATGACATGACTGGCCTCAGTACATCTATTGTGGCCCACAAGTTGCCAACCGATCCGACATGCCCATCGGTGAAGCAAAAGCTCAGGAAGTTCAAACCAGACATGAGCTTGAAAATCAAAGAAGAGGTCAACGAGCAGATCAACGCCAGGGTTCTCCGGGTGGTTGAATACCCGACATGGTTAGCCAACATCGTGCATGTGCCAAAGAAAGATGGGAAGGTTAGAGTCTGTGTCGACTACCTCAACCGGGCCAGTCCGAAGGATGACTTCCCTTTGCCAAACATACACATCCTGATTGACAACTGCGCCAAGCATGAGATGCAGTCCTTTGTAGATTGTTTTGCTGGCTACCATCAGATTTGGATGGACGAGGAAGATGCTGAGAAAACGGAATTCGTTACGCCATGGGGAGTGTATTGTTACAAGATGATGCCATTCGGTCTGAAGAATGCAGGGGCCACCTACATGAGGGCCATGACTACTATATTCCACGATATGATTCATAAGGAGATCGAGGTATATGTGGACGACGTCATCATCAAATCGAGGAAAGCCATTGACCATATGGAAGATCTTAGGAATTTCTTCAATAGGTTAAGGAAATACAATTTGAAACTTAACCCTGTAAAGTGTGCATTCGGGGTTCCTGCTGGCAAGTTACTAGAGTTCATTGTCACTCGCCGAGGAATAGAACTGGATCCATCAAAGGTCAAAGCCATCCAATAATTTCTGCCGCCAAAGAACAAGAAGGATGTTATGAGTTTTCCGGGTAGGCTCAATTACATCAGCCGGTTCATAGCCCAGTCTACCGTCATTTGTGAACCATTTTTCAAGATGCTGAAAAAGGATGTTACAACCAAATGGACCGATGATTGTCAAAAGGCCTTCGATAGAATCAAGGAGTACCTCTCCACACCACCAGTCCTAGTACCACCTGAGCCGGGTAGACCTCTGTTACTTTACCTTGTTGTGTTAGATGAAGCTTTCGGTTGAGTTCTTTGTTAACATGACGAAACAGGAAGGAAAGAGCAGGCCATTTACTATCTTAGCAAGAAATTCAATCCATATGAAGCTCGGTACTCTTTATTGGAACGCACTTGCTGTGCTCTGACTTGGGTCGCACAAAAGTTGAGGCACTATTTCTGTGCATATACAATGTACCTCATATCAAGGATGGATCCGTTGAAATACATCTTTCAGAATCCCATGCCCACTGGCAAACTGGCCAAATGGCAAATCCTGTTAAGTGAGTTCGACATTATTTACGTGACTCATAAGGCGGTCAAGGGACAAGCATTAGCAGATCATCTTGCTGAAAATACCGTGGACGGGAAATACGAACCATTAAAAACATATTTTCCCGATGAAGAAGTGTCATTCGTAGGAGAGGACATTGCAGAATCGTACGATGGTTGGAGGATGTTTTTTTATGGGGCTGCAAACTTCAAAGGCGTTGGTATTGGGGAAGTCTTAATATCATAAACCGGTCAGCACTATCCAGTATCCGCCAAACCCAGGTTCCCCTGCACCAACAACATGGCTGAATATGAGGCCTGCATCTTGGGGCTCAATTTGGCCATCGACATGAACGTTCAGGAGTTACTAGTGATTGGTGATTCAGACCTATTGATACACCAAGTACAAGGAGAATGGGCGACCAAGAATTCCAAGATACTGGCATATCTACATCATGTACATGAGTTGAGAAAGAGGTTCACAAAGATAGAGTTTCGGCACGTCCCCAGAATCCAGAAAGAGTTCGCCGATGCATTGGCTACCTTGTCATCTATGATCCAGCATCCAGACAAGAATTTCATCGATCCCATCCCAGTGAGAATCCATAACCAGCCGGCCTACTGCGCCCATGTTGAAGAAGAAGCAGATGGAAAGCCTTGGTTTCATGATATCAAGGAGTACTTGGCAAAGGGAGAATATCCAGAACTTGCAAACGCTACTCAGAAACGCACACCTCGAAGGTTGTCAAACAATTTCTTTCACAGCGGAGGAATCCTGTATAGTAGGACTCCTGATTTGGTTTTACTAAGGTGTGTTGAAGCAAAAGAAGCAACAAAACTATTGGAGGAGATACATGCTGGTACATGCGGCCTCATACGAACGGGTTTGTTCTAGCAAAGAAGATACTTCGAGTCGGTTATTTCTGGATGACCATGGAAACGGATTGCGTCAAGTATGTCCGGAAGTGCCACCGTTGTCAGATACATGGGGATATGATAAAGGTACCTCCGAGTGAGCTTAATGCAACAAGTTCCCCATGGCCGCTCGCCGCCTGGTTGCCATTGATTACTTTACCAAATGGGTCGAAGCAGCATCTTACAAATCAGTTACTAAGAAAGTCATGGCCGACTTTGTCCGCGACCGCATAATTTGTCGATTCGGAGTTCCAGAGTCAATCATTACCGACAATGGTTCCAACCTCAACAGTGACCTGATGAGAGACATGTGTCAAACCTTCAAGTTCAAACACAAGAATTCCACAGCATACAGACCTCAGATGAATGGAGCCGTTGAGGCTGCCAACAAGAATATCAAGAAAATATTGTGAAAGATGATAGAGAAGCATAAGCAATGGCATGAGAAGCTGTCATTCGCCTTACTAGGATATCGCACCACAGTCCGCACATCAACTTGGGCAACTCCTTACATGTTGGTTTATGGTACAGAAATCGTTATTCCAGCCGAGGTCAAAATTACATTCCTGAGAATCATACAAGAAGCCGAACTAAGCGATGCAGAGTGGGTACGAAGCTGTTATGAGCAATTGACCCTCATAGACGGAAAAAGAATGAATGCAGTTTGTCATGGTCAGCTATATTAGAACAGAATGACCAGAGCCTTTAACAAGAAATTCAAGCCGAGACGCTTCACACCGGGGTAGCTGGTGTTAAAAAAGATCTTTCCTCACCAAGACGAAGCAAAAGGGAAATTCTCTCCCAATTGGCAAGGCCCGTACATGGTTCACCGAGTGTTGACAGGAGGAGCACCCATACTTGTAGAAATGGATGGAGAAATCTGGCCAAAGCCAATCAACTCAGATGTAGTCAAGTGCTACTATGTGTAACTTTCATGCTTTTATCAAATGTTGTAATTGAACTACGCCTGACCTGATTCCCGTTTAAGAGGGGATACGTAGGCAGCCCTATGGGTTCGGTCACATTTTAATAAAATTTCATTTCCCCACGAATGGAAACTGGGGCAGAATTTTTAGAGGGACCTCAAAATTTCGAAGCAAATGCAGTCGAGCACTGCACAAGCAACAGCCAGAAGCATTCACCCACCAAGCTGGAGCCGAATTTTGAGGGGGAATTCCATAACAAGAGAGGTCGCAATTCCTTGAACCGCGTCGTGATCGTTAGTTCATCAAAAATTATTATTACTTTAAATTATATGTTATGTTAAAACCATGCATATTTGCTTTCTCAAAATGACAGCTTTTTTAGCAACGCTACCCCTGCGATATGAACTACAAAGTCTGCGTTGTCAAGCAGACAGGCCGAGCCGAGCCAGTGGGAATGCGAACTAACCTCCCCTTTACAGAACTCACAATTTTTCTTTGGATGCAGGCACCAAGACGGCGAAAGCCCAGAACACATTACTATCTTCGCAAGATGCATATTTCTTAAGGACACGCTCTCAAACTCGCGCACATGTCGACGCTTACTATCATCTCAAACAACGGTTATTCACCACAATCATATCACCGTAGTTTATCATCAGCTAAGTACTCTTACTGTCGTTTATTTTCCTGCACTGCATAAGGCTACCATTCTGCCTTCCGAGGTTCCACGCTACCTCCCCTGCATTTTATTTCCTGCACTGCATAAGGCTACCATTCTGCCTTCCAAGGTTCTACGCTACCTCCCCTGCATTTTATTTCCTGCATTACATAAGGCTACCATTCTACCTTCCGAGGTTCTATGCTACCTCCCCTTCATTTTACTTCATTGCATTGCATAAGGCTACCATTCTGCCTTCCGAGGTTCTACGCTATCTCCCCTGCATTTTACTTCATTGCATTGCATAAGGCTATCATTCTGCCTTCCGAGGTTCTACGCTACCTCCCCTGCATTTTAATTCATTGCATTGCATATGGCTACCATTCTGCCTTCCGAGGTTCTACGCTACCTCCCCTATATTTTACTTCATTGCATAAAACTCCTATCTACCTCTTCAAAGCAACCACTTTTCGTGACGTCACTTATTTATGCTTCTCTCGGACTAAGCTCTGTCCCTCTTTTCTTTCGCAAATTGCAAGACTAAACTTTGTCTTGTTAGCACGATACCACTGCATTCTTCATGGGCTAAAATATCGCCAAATTGTCCAAGGGCGTCATCGTTCGGAGGCACCATCTTCATGGCCCGAGAACATCATTTCATGGCCTGAGGATTTCTGTTATTCAACTTGCATATCATTATTCAAAGGCACCATGGTTCAGAGGCACCGTCCGCATGGCCCGAGAAAATAATTTCATAACCTGCGAATATTGCGCCAAGTGATTCATGGCCCAAGACACCATGGTCTAAGGACAATCATCCTCAATTGTCCAAAGACAACATTCATAGTCCAACGGGCACTTGAATCATGTTTATATTATGCACGATATATGCTTGTTATTTATTTGCAGGTAATTCGGCTGGAACAGCCAACTAGGCAGGAGCGGACAGCTCCAGTTCTCCGATAAAACCCCGTAAGACCTTCCTACTTTTCCTTACCTCGCACCTTGCATCCGTTCTTGTAAAACATCACCAGTATATTTCGCCGATGATTCTGGAACTACATACGGTCTGATTCATGTAAAACCAAGGATATGTAGGCAGCTCAGAAGCCAGAGTGCGGCCTAATTCTATCCCACAGTTTTATCTCGGTCAAAATTGGCCATCCTATCTTTACCCGACAACACTTTCATCCTTCCCGGGTAAAGAGGGGCAGCTGTTGATACCCAATTTTTCCTCAAAATTATTTTTTCAAATTCGCATATATACCTTCAAAATCACTTTTATAATGATTGCCATTTTTCCTTGAATTTTCCATATTTTTATCAAAACTTTTCCCATTTATCTGATATTTTTATTCAATAATTATCCATAAATTATGTTATAAATAATTTTAAAATGTTTTCCAACTCAACATCTTGCTTTTAATCCTATTTTACCCCATTAGGATTTGATTAGTTCCCAAATTAGCCAATATTGGCATTATTTAGCTTATTTTAACAATTTTTGCAATAATAGCACAAGTGCACACTTATATCGTTTTAAAACCTATAACTGATCATTTTTATATTTTTATACTAGTTAATCATCTCAATTTCATTTATTTGGTCTTAATTCCATTTTACATAATTATTAGTTATTTTAATTAATTAATTATCCTATTTTTATGGGTATTTAATATCCAGCCACCTTTTATTTAAAAACTAGCCTAAATTGAATCCCATCCCCCCTAATAAAATACCCAGCCCAATCCTAAAAACTAACCCAACCCCTCAAATTATCTAAGCCGTTGATCAAAATAGATCAACGGCCCAGAATTTAATTTCCTAAAATAATTCTAACCAAACCCCCTCATGTCTCTCATTCCTTCACGACCATTCTCTCTATATCTCTCTATCTCTATCTGTATTCTCTGGTTTTCTCTAGAAGTCTATTCCACTTCTCCCTCTCCGATGGAACCTGTCTGTCTTCTCTGGTTGGTTTCTCACCGGAAACCTTGGTTCTTCATCACCTCATGGTCGTTTACTTACCCATCGCCGGTCCAGTGAAACCCTAGGGTCCTCAGGCGAGCTCGGAGCGGTTCTCTTGCCTCCCATGTTCTCATGCCACCTTTCCGGCCTTCCCGGCCGTCTTAGTAGTGATCTACAACCGGTTCTAGCCTAAACCGGTGCCATCTCTAAGGTTCTTCCTTTATCTGGGTTCCATGAATCCTAACCCTTTGTATTTTAATTTCTTTTAAGATCTACTCTAGTTCCGCAATGTTATGAAGATTTTCTACGAAAAACCCCACCTTTAAACGATTTCTTTTAATTTCGAAATTAGGGTTTCTTAACCCCTTTCAAAGAATGGTTTTTACTTCTAGCTTTAGTGATTTCCACTGTATTTTTTGAACTATTCTCTTATGTTTCTTGCTTGCTTGACTTATTATGCTAAAAGCCCTAATTCTTTTAGCATGTTCGGTTATGTGTGCTTGTTCTCCTGTGAAGCGATTCATGTATTCTCTTATTCTTGTTGCTAGGGACTTAGTCCTATTGTTCTGTGATTCCTTTCTTAGGGTTCCCTACTCGTGTGCTATTAATTATCAAATTGATACTGGTTCATGACTGTTTGCCTGATAGTCACCATTGAATCTGTGTATCTCTTTGCTTAGCTGTGATATTTTCCTCGAACCTGTGACTTTGTATATGTTGTACTAATTTCGAAATTGTTTCCTTGCTTATATGATACTTTCCTTAATTATACTTGATTCCCTGTAATTGTGATTACATCCGAGATTCTTTCAATCAATTTTTTCAAAACTAATACTCTGCTTTACTTTATAAATATACGGTTAGTTTAACTTTCCTTAATTATATACTACGTACTTGGCTCTTATTATGCACTATGTGATTTCCTTGTCCTAATTTGACAGAATCAGTCCTATTGGACTGATTTCTTTTCCTTATTTTACCTTGACTAACGGGACTCCTTAATTAAAGGAGTACCGTTCGTCTTAATTGGTGTTGATTGATTGATATTTCCATAATTTTCATAAGCACTACTCGTTTTCAAAACTATATAAAGACATGTCTTCCTTCTTCACAAACACACTGAAATTCACACACACACTGATATTGAGAACACTGACACACACAGACATTGCTCTGAACTTTTCTGTGTTTTCATACACTTCTTACTCTTTACATCTATTTCTGACTACTCAGTCGGCTGAAAGCCAAGACTGAGTAATCTCTATTGCTCTTGTACTCTTGCATACTACTGTCCTAGTGTTTCTCTCTCATTCTGCATACTATTGATCTACTGCTGCTCTCTTTGTCATGTATACTGTTGTTTGCTGCTCTATCTCTTTGCACTTTGTTGTTCTATACCTTTGACTGGTATGTTCCTAATTTAAGTTTACAGAGTCCCAACACATTATGTTTCAATTCATGTTAATATGCTTGTTGTTCCTTTTGTGCTTTATTTTATGGTTCTATTGCCTACCATGTAACTAGAATCCTTCTATGATTTCCCCCTTCCCTTTTAGTATAAGATGTCTCATGCTTTACCTTGTATGATTTACTATAACCCTGTTCGACTCCCATGGAGTCAGCATGCTTGTTTTATCTATGTGATTATCCTTTTTCCTGTCTCAAATGATTGTTGTTCTTATATGTTCTCTTCCTCTACTTAGCTTCCAATACTGCAGACCTGTGTCCCCCCTACATGATACCTAAATGATGTATGATTCTGAATTTGTACCTACTATGCGACTCTGCTTGATATGTGATGTTTTTATGATAACTATGTGATAATTGTTGAAAACCTATAACTCTATTCTGCTGCTACCATGTGAATTATTTGTCCCCAACTCCCTATCCTTGTTTGTGTTTGTCTCTTACACTCTGCATCTCTGCCGAGTTGTGGTTGGCCTGCTTCTTTCATTTTGTAAACTGGTTTTCATAAACCCTTACACTGTCCTCTGAAATTATATTTCAAAACTGTTACTTCAAACTCTTTTCAAGCTCCAATTCTCTTTTAAAACTCCAAGCATTTCCCACTACTCATAGATTCTAGGTTCTGCCCCCTTCGTGTGAGAAGTGCCTTGGGACCTCTGAGTACCCATTGAACTCTGACACACAAGGCTGGCCTTCTACACTGCACCTACTCAATCCTGGCTAGGGAACTTAGGTGTGAGCACTTCTTGGGATCCTCTGAGATCCTTAGGAACTCTGACACACCTGGGTTACAAAGAGGTCTTGGCATATGGCATGTTGGATCTGTTACTTGGGCTTACTGTCAGGCTCTCTATAGTATAGCTTCTTGATTTGCCTTTATTCAGTTGTGTAATTCATTATTCTTGGCCTGTAATAATCTGTAAATGAATATTTGGGGCTGGATAGTGAAAGGGTGGGGCTATGCATGCCTAGTGTAATTTTTGGGTAGAAATCATGTCTTAGGATTTAACTTATCTCTGTGCGCAATAGAAACCCTGTTTAGGACATATCTACCATGCAATAGAGATCCTGTCTTAGGTATATTTGTGTTTGCATCTCATCAGATGCATGCTCACGTAGAAAAATCATGCTAATACCTATTATAATTACTGCTGCTTCATTCAGAAATCTTGTACTTGTTCGAATAGTAACTGTCTTAAAATACTATTTCTGCATGCGTATTCATCTAGATATCCTGCTCAGGATTACAATCGAATTATCATTAGAGGCCATATCACCTTAGGGATCTATTTTCAGCATGTTTTTATTTAAGGTTTCGTGTTAAGTATTCTGTTGAACACCTAGAACAGCATGTATTAGGTTCAATAATTAAGTGAAATCAGGCCCCCTGTATCATCCACATAGATAATAACCTCGCCTAAAATATGTTCAAAATGGTGAAAACGGTTTCCTGCACTTTTAAACCCAAACTGATATCTTGCTTGCATTCTTAGATACCATGCCTATAGGATCTACATTTTTCTCATCACATGTCTGTCTAAGGACCTGCACTCCGCCTATGTCTTAAAATAGTAATCAACATATGTTCAGACGCCTAGGCAAACCTTAGGCACAGATGTTTGTCAAAATCAAAACTATTTTTGTACAATGTCTATTAACAAATGATTTTAAAAACAGTCATGCATTCTTTTTCTTAAACTCATCCAAACCATGTTGTTTGCTACTGTCTTCACACCTAGAATTCCTGCTTAGGTTCTAAATCCGAGACCTTCTTTGTGTTTGAGACGTGCTATTTACATGCCTTACTTGCGGAGGGGTACTTGAGCCATATGTTTGTTATGTGTATCCCATATGTGTAAGTTCTAACTGTTTTTCTACTCGTCGGTTAGAATTTTATCCTTTAAACCTAGGGGTTCAGCTTAGTACTCACCTTGTAGGATTAGTAGTCCTAAACACCCTCCAGGACTTATAGAATGGGACGGGTAATAACAGGCAATAAGCTTTCGTGACCAACACGCGCTTCTTTAAATAACCTCTATGGGGTGGGAAGGGTAGAATACGGATATGATGACCGGTGCGCTAATACCACGTGTAGCCCCTCTTCGAGGAGTGATTACCGGGTATTGCATTTATGTGATCCGTATTATTTTAAAGCTAGGACAATTCTTTTTCAAATGTTTTACTCTAATGTTTTCCCAAAACCTTTAAATATTTTCGTACTTGTTTGAAATCCCCTCTTATATGAACCTTACTTGCTATTTGTTTACTGCCCAAATTCACAAAACTTTTTGGCTGGGACCCACAGTTGTGGATCTTGAGGGGTGCCTAACACCTTCCCCTTAGGATAACTTCAAGCCCTTACCCAATCTCTGGTAATGCAAACTAGTTCATGAGTTATCTACTCTAGGTTCCCTAACACAACAAAAAATTGTTAGGTGGCGACTCTTCCTTTAAGGAGTTTTCCAGAATGTCATGAACCTGATCTCTCCATACCTGACCCTTGCGAGGAAAAAGGGGGGCGCGACAGCATGGGGATATTCCCTAGGCTTACATCATTACAGGTTGTTTTGTGTATTTGGACCTTTCAATTTCTGTTTAAATATTTATGCCGTTTCCTATTCCCATTATATGCTGTTAATTGTTTAATTTCGCAAGTATTTATTTCTCCTGAGCATAACTGACGTCTTCTCATATTTTCTTTGTAACTGCTTTCTATTATAACTGTCATATTTCCTTTCTTTGCCGCTTTCCAATGTGAAAATACGTTCCTACTTGTTTAAATGTTATTTATTGCATATCAAGCAACACATTCATATTCCACTCGTGCCAAAAAAAATCCTACAGCAACGCTTACAATGAGTGGTTGCGCTATTCCAATATTACTACCCCCTAAATTCGGAAAGGCATATTTGCGGTAAAACTAGTCGATCAGCGGTGCAGTCGACAGTTCCGTGCCTTCCCCCTTGAGTTGTCCACTCAAGGGTACCGGTCTAAAACCCCATAGAAACCTTACTCTATTGTAATGTTTCATACATCATGGTCAAACCTAGTCGGGCTAACGTGTCGTCCGCAAACAGCCTTTAAGATAGCCTTGTCCAAAGTCCATTGGGTTTCCCTGGAACCCAAACGGACTCCTTCACGTTCTGTGCATTTATTTGGAGAATTAAATGCTCATGCTAATTATTGATGTTAAATAGTCAAGTCTGGTGGGGGTAAGGGCCTAACCTGTTTGTTTTGCAGAAATGAGGCACGAGGTCCCCAGATTCGGCATGGTCACCAATATCCACCCCAAACTACTAAACTGGTGGGAGGATCTTCATTCCAGTGACAAAACAGTTGTCAGAAAACACTTGGGCAACCTGACCTCTCTTCTGGACATTCAGCCTAACAACATGATGATAGAAGCTGCTACCCTGTTCTGGGACTGTGAGCGGTTGGTCTTTCGCTTTGGAAACAATGAGGTGACGCCATTGTTAGAGAAAATAGGAGGGTTACCGGTTTAGCTTGGGAGTCTCCAGGGTTATTGATGCCTGAAAACGGTAAAAGCCGAGGTTTTCTCAAGATAATGGGGCTAAAGAAAAATCCTGAATTGGTCTACTTGGAAGATTCGTACTTCTCCTTTGACTATTTGTAGGCGAGGTATGGTCGTAGACAGTCTTACCGCACTTATCAGGAAGAGTTTGCCCTTACTTCTCTGGGGCATATTCACTGCGGTGTATTCGTCTTTATAGTATGCTTCTTGGGTCTGATGGTGTTTCCCAACAAAGAAAGAAAGAATCGACACCAGGTTGGCTATGGTTATCAAGACTCTAATGGAAGGGGTTGACAAGCAGGACTTTAGTATCGTGCCAATGATCATTGCTGATATGTACCGAGCCTTGGAAAAGTGTCAACGAGGGGCAAAACATTTCGAGGGTTGCAATATGTTACTCCAGCTGTAGCTCACTGAGCATTTGCAAAAGGGCAACTACTGCCAGGACATCCATAGGAGAGTTTGGGATGATCATATTGTTCCATGATCCAAAGCTTATGAACTACATCCCCGACATGTTTGCTCAGCCACAAAATGCCAATGGATGGGCCAAGTTGCTAGGGAACTTGACCGAGGATCAGATTCAGTGGATGTTTGAGTGGTTCCCAACCGACGAGTTCATCATCCGAACTCGAGACACCCCATTTCTGTTATTGATTGGTCTAAGAGGGACGTATCCTTACGTCCCTATCCGAGTCATGAGGCAGGCAGTAAGTAAGCAAGTGGTACCAAGGGTCAAAAGGATGAGTCATCTCAGGGCAGATTTCCAAAATGACGGCACCCCTCATAAGTGCCAAGCTCAGCATTTGTGGCACTGCAAGGTCCGGTTAGAAAAGGACACTATTGAACCCGACAGGTATCATACTGGTTACTCTCCTTATTATCTGGGATGGTTGGAAGATAACTGGGGTGGAAGTATCGATCCAGGGTTTGCTCAAGGCCACAGGGTCATAGATGAGAGGGTCGAGGCAACGACTAGACTCAACCAGTTGTGCAAGAGTCTCCATGATTATGAAGAATATCATCACAAAATACACGAGGCCAACAAGAAGCAGATAGAGGAATGGAAAGACATGGCCATCACCTCAATCCAGAGGCTAGCACACTTGGAGCGAGGCATAGTCGACTTAGAGGAGAAGTTCATTAGGAGGATCGAGACCTGTCAGAAGACCGAGGGAGCCGAAGGAGGAATTATAGCCAGGACCTAATTATTGCTGGGACTCCGCGAGATGGGGACGCTGATCAAGGCAAGCAGAGATGTCGAGTCTGGGGAAGGTCCTTCTGAGACCAAGTAGTTAGGATTGTCTTTACTTTGCCTTCTGATGTAATAAGTCCCCTGACCATTAGAAAAATTTTATTTTTTTTGCATTTTTAGAGTCGTGTTGGATTTGTCTATTTTATAATCAATAAAATGAGGCATTTATCATCTTAAATTCTCCAAATCAACTTGTCTCTAGGACTACCTCGGGCACAAAGAGGTCCCCAACTTAGGACACACTTTACATTTCCGCCTTATGTGTTTAAATACTGCAATATTTCTTTTATGATCCTCACTAACTTCATTACTTTTTCGTTTTTTGTTTTCTTTATTTATTATTCCCCTACCCAAAGGTTGGTTCGTGAATTCTGGCATCATCCGCATACCGCACAAGATCAAAGGGCCCTCTTCCTACTCCTCCTTCTAGTCCTCCCAAAGGAAAAAAGCAAGGGTAAAACTAAAATGGCAGAGGCAAGCGGCATCAGAAAAGACCACAGGGATGAACAGGTTGAGATCGTTGATGGTCAGGGTATTCAGGTTTTGCAAGAGGGTATGTCTCCACTGGAGAAGAAGCTGCTGAAGTTCCACGAGGAACTTGACCAAGTCAAGAATTTGGCTCACCTATCACTTTTCCTCAATGTTCCGGATGCCCACTTCCCAAATGATCCAAACCCCACTTTACCACAAAACACCCCTAAACAACTGAATCACCCCAAAGACCCAGTCCCGCCAGCACAATGCAATGCATGTCACCATAACACTCCACCTCTCCAGGAACAGACAAAAGACCACTTCCAAGCTTACAATTATCCCATTTATGTGGAAATCGTGGCTCATTCCACACCACATACCCCTGAGTCTGACGAGAAGGATAGGCTCATCAGGAATTTGGCCGAGGAACTCAAGAAGTTGACCAACCGAGTTCAGGGCGTGGAAGGAGTTAGAGGGATTGAGGGGATGAACTATGAAGATCTTTGCATATAACCTAACGTCGAACTGCCCGACGGGTACAAACCTCCTAAGTTCGAGATATTCGATGGTACTGGTGATCCAAGAGTCCCCTTGAGAACTTACTGCGACAAATTGGTTGGCGTGGGAAAAGATCAAAGAATCTGCATGAAACTCTTCCTGAGGAGTTTGAAAGGAGATGCATTGTCTTGGTACATCGGCCAGGATCCAAAGAAATGGACTAATTGGGCGAGCATGGCAACAGACTTCATGGATCGATTCAGGTTCAAAACGGAGAATGCTCCGGATATATTCTACATCCAGAATTTGAAGAAGAAGCCAACGGAAACCTTTTGCATGTATGCTACTCGTTGAAGGTCACAAGCTGTCAAGGTTAGGCCAGTCTTAGAAGAGGAACAAATGAAGAAGTTCTTTGTACGAGCTCAGGATCCTCAGTATTATGAACGACTGCTGATGGTCGAAGGTCACAAGTTCTCTAACATATCAAGATCCACCACCCACATATCAAGCTCCACCACCCACATATCAGCCTACCTCGCCCAGATACTCCCAACCAGCCCCCATTTACAACGCCTACAATTCCCAACCTTCCCACTACCGATCACCACCTACTTTCCAAAACTTCCCAAGACCTCGCCCTAACTTCGACTGTCGCCCTCCAAAAAAGTATACTGCCATAGTCGAGCCCATTGATCAACTATATGAAAGACTCAAAGCTGCCAGCTGCGTCACACCCATTCCTGCTGCCACCCCTTAGAATCCTTCTTAGTGGATCAACCTAAACATATCTTGTGCCTACCACTCTGACATGAAGGGACACACTATCGAGGAATGTCGTTCCTTGAAAGATAAGATACAAACCCTCATATACAACAAGATCATTGTAGCCAAGGACCCTGCTCCTAATGTTCGCAATAATCCGCTGTCGGGCCATAAAAGTAGTGTCCATATGATTGAAGTAGATGATGATTGGGATCCTGAGGGATCAATTGGGCTGATTGCAGAGGGTGATCTAAAGAAGCCCACAATTACTCTCAACCCAATTGTGGTTCAGATGCAGCCATCCGGAATGCTGAGGTAAACATGTCCATTCCACTCGAGTTTGAATCGGGATCGGCCGAAAAGGAAAAGGTCCCAGTGCCGATCGAAGTTGAGTTTGTACGGCCACTCGAAGTAGCAGCCGGCCTCCTATAACATATACTCCGACGACAATGAGGATGACCACGCCTATTCCAGTGGCAATGTCAACAACGCCACCCTTTTACGCAAACGCCATCTCATGGGACTACACAGCTAAAGCCATGAGAAAGGGTAAGAGCAGGTCTGAGGAAGCCATTACTGCACAGGGTATGACCAGAACCGGCAGAGTTTATACCCCTGAACATTTGGCTGAATCTAGCAAGCAGGCCGCCAACCGTCTTCCCACCATTGAGACAGGCTCAGACAATCAATGGAGAAAGATCCAAGCCAAAGAGTACTCAATCCTTGACCAGTTGAACAAGACACCAGCCCAGATATCTATCCTTTCTCTATTACAGAATTCTGAGACGCACAGAAGCGCCTTACTGAGAGTGCTGAGTAAGGCATATGTACCAGACAATATCACTAGCAGGGAGATCGAAAACATGGTGGGCCAGGTTCTGGAAAACCACAAGGTTACTTTCCATGAAGACGAATTTCCGCCCGAGGGGTTAGGGAATAATAGAGCACTGCATATCACTGTGCAATGTGAGGACCACTTCATTACAAGGATCTTAATTGATGGGGGTTCCAGCCTCAACATTTGTCCGCTGATCACACTCGAGAAATCGGGAAAAAGTATGCATGATATAAAATAAGGAGAGATCAATGTAAAGGCCTTCGATGGTTCGCATAGGTCCACTATGGGAGAAATCACCTTGTGCTTACTGATGGGACCAACCTGGTTTAATGTAGACTTCCAAGTGATAGACATGCCCGCATCCTACAACTTGCTGTTAGGGCGACCTTGGATACATACCGCTGGGGCCGTGGAATAAACCCTACATAAAGCTTTGAAGTTTGAATGGAATCATCAAGAGGTAGTCATTCATGGCGACGGTAGCAACTATATCTACGGTCGCCAGACTTTTTTGGTCACTGAGGGGAAAAGGAAGCTGGGTGGAGAAATCTACCACAACATTGAACGACTCAACACCATTGATAAGGATAAATGGTGGGACACTAAGATTGAGAGCATCTTGAACTGGAAAGGATATGAGCCAGGCAAAGGGCTCGGTAAAAATCTCCAAGGAATAACGAAGCCAATAACACTCAAGAAGCACGGTACCTCTTTCGGGCTAGGGTATGAGTACACTTGGGAGGAATTCAAGAACTGTTCAACACCATGGCACAATCCCTACTACTCATTGGAGCAGCCAATACCTCACTTAGAACAAACTTTCCAGCCAGCTGATATCATCTACGGTACAGACGAAGAGGAAGCATTAGCGGAAATGAGGGATTTATTTTTGGACGATGAGGACATGGACTGCTGTGTCATTCTTGAAAGAGGGAGGGGAGGAAGGCCCTTCCATACAGGTCGTGAGCAGAGGATCATATCTCAAGAATTGGTCTGGCGGAACGACCAAAGACCGTCGAGCCTCGGGGTAGCAAGGCTAACAAAACAAGCATTTATTTACAGCCTATTTATTTAAAAGAAAAAATAATAATATTTTTCTTCCTTTTCGCATTTTTAATTTCTGCAAGAAAGAGCTCATATGTTCAAATGATTATTCAATTTATCAAAGCATTTGCAATTTTTCTATAAATCGTATATTTACTTGCTACTGTTTTCCTCCCCATTACTTTATTTACACAACATTACTATTACTTATCTTGATGAACCGATGACTGTGACATGCAACGAGGCAGCACAACAAACGGATTCCGATTCAGACGAGGATGATATACCTGACGATATTGTGAAAGAGGTCGAGAACTTTGAGAATAGACCTAAGTCTAACTTGGATGAGACTGAGGTTGTCAACCTGGGAAACGTTAAGAACGTCAAAGAAACAAACATCAGCGTTCATCTGTCGCCATTAGAGAAGGAGGAATATACAGAGTTTTTAAGAGAATATGAGGACATATTCGCCTGGTCGTATAATGACATGATTGGCCTCAGTACATCTAGTGTGGCCCATAAGTTGTAGACCGATCTAACATGCCCACCGGTGAAGCAAAAGCTCAGGAAGTTCAAACCAGACATGAGCTTGAAAATCAAAGAAAATATCACCAAGCAGATCAACGCCAGGGTTCTCCGGGTGGTTGAATACCCGACATGGTTAGCCAACATCGTGCCTGTGCCAAAGGAAGATGGGAAGGTTAGAGTCTGTGTCGACTACCGGGATCTCAATCGGGCTAGTCCGAAGCATGACTTCCCTTTGCCAAACATACACATCCTGATTGACAACTGCGCCACGCATGAGCTGCAGTCCTTTGTAGATTGTTTCGCTGGCTACCATTTGATTTGGATGGACGAGGAAGATGCTGAGAAAATGGCATTCGTTACTCCATGGGAAGTGTATTGTTACAAGATGATGCCATTCGGTCTGAAGAATGTTGGAGCTACCTACATGAGGGCCATGACTACTATATTCCATGATATGATTCACAAGGAGATCGAGGTATATATGGATGACATCATCATCAAATCGAGGAAAGCCACTGACCATATGGAAGATCTGAGGAATTTCTTCAACAGGTTAAGGAAGTACAATTTGAAACTTAACCCTGCAAAGTGTGCATTCGGGGTTCCTGCTAGCAAGTTACTAGGGTTCATTGTCATTCGCCGAGGAATAGAACTGGATCCATCAAAGGTCAAAGCCATCCAAGAATTGCTGCCGCCAAAGAACCAAAAGGATGTTATGAGTTTCCTGGGGAGGCTCAATTACATCAGCCGGTTCATATCCCAGTCTACCGTCATTTGTGAACAAATTTTCAAGATGCTGAAAAAGGATGCTGCAACCAAATGGACCGATGATTGTCGAAAGGCCTTTGATAGAATTTTGGAGTACCTCTCAACACCACCAGTCCTGGTACCACCTGAACCAGGTAGACCTCTATTACTTTACCTTGTTGTGTTAGATGGAGCTTTCGGTTGCGTTCTTGGGCAACATGACGAAACAGGAAAGAAAGAGCAAGCCATTTACTATCTTAGCAAGAAATTCACTCCATATGAAGACCGGTACTCTTTATTGGAACGCACTTGATGTGCTCTGACTTGGGTCGCACAAAAGTTGAGGCACTATTTCTGTGCATATACACGTACCTCATATCAAGGATGGATCCGTTGAAATACATCTTTCAGAAGCCCATGCCCACTGGAAAACTGGCCAAATGGCAAATCCTGTTAAGTGAGTTTGACATTATTTACGTGACTCAGAAGGCGGTCAAGGGACAAGCATTAGCAAATCATCTTGCTGAAAATCCTGTGGACGGGAAATACGAACCATTAAAAACGTATTTTCCCGATGAAGAAGTGTCATTCGTAGGAGAGGACATTGCAGAATCCTACGATGGTTGGAGGATGTTCTTTTATGGGGCTGAAAACTTCAAAGGCATAGGTATTGGGGAAGTCTTAATATCAGAAACCGGTCAGCACTATCCAGTATCTTCCAAACTCAGGTTCCCCTGCACCAACAACATAGCTGAATATGAGGCCTGCATCTTGGGGCTCAATTTGGCCATCGACATGAACGTTCAGGAGTTACTAGTGATTGGCGATTCAGACCTATTGATACACAAGGTACAAGGAGAATGGGCGACCAAGAATTCCAAGATACTGCCATATCTACATCGTGTACAGGAGTTGAGAAAGAGGTTCACAAAGATAGAGTTCTGGCACGTCCCCAGAATCCAGAATGAGTTCGCCGATGCATTGGCTACCTTGTCATCTATGATCCAGCATCCAGACAAGAATTTCATCGATCCCATCCCAGTGAGAATCCACAATCAGCCGGCCTACTGCGCCCATGTTGAAGAAGAAGCAGATGGAAAGACTTGGTTTCATGATATCAAGGAGTACTTGGCAAAGCAAGAATATCCAGAACTTGCAAACGCTACTTAGAAACGCACGCTTCAAGGTTGTCAAACAATTTCTTTCACAGCGGAGGAATCCTGTATAGAAGGACTCCTGATTTGGTTTACTAAGGTGTGTCGAAGCAAAAGAAGCAACAAAACTATTGGAGGAGATACATGCTGGTACATGCGGTCCTCATATGAACGGGTTTTTTCTTGCAAAAAAGATACTTCGGGTTGGTTATTTCTTGATGACCATGGAAACGGATTGCGTCCAGTATGTCCGGAAGTGCCACCGTTGTCAGATACATGTGGATATGATAAAGGTACCTCCGAGTGAGCTTAATGCAACAAGTTCCCCATGGTCGTTCGCCGCCTGGGGCATGGATGTTATCGGACCAATCGAGCATGCTGCCTCCAACGGACACAGGTTGATTCTGGTTGCCATTGATTACTTTACCAAATGGGTTGAATAAGCCTCTTACAAAGCAGTTACTAAGAAAGTCGTGGCCGACTTTGTCCGCGACCGCATAATTTGTCGATTCGGAGTTCCAGAGTCAATCATTACCGACAGTGGTTCCAACCTCAACAGTGACCTGATGAGAGCCATGTGTGAAACCTTCAAGGTCAAACACAATAATTTCACAGCACACAGACCTCAGACGAATAGAATCATTAAGGCTGCCAACAAGAATATCAAGAAGATATTGAGAAAGATGACACAGAAGCACAAGCAATGGCATGAGAAGCTGTCATTTGCCTTATTGGGATATCGCACCACAGTCCGCACATCAACTGGGGCAACTCCTTACATGTTGGTTTATGGTACAGAAGCCGTTATTCCTCTCCAGGTCTAAATTCAATCCCTGAGAATCATACAAGAAGCCGAACTCAGTGATGCAGAGTGGGTATGAAGCCGTTATGAGCAATTGGCCCTCATAGACGGAAAAAGAACGAACGCAGTTTGTCATGGTCAGCTATATCATAACAGAATGACCAGAGCCTTCAACAATAAAGTCAAGCCGAGACGCTTCACACCGGGGCAGCTGGTGTTAAATAAGATCTTTCCTCACCAAGACGAAGCAAAAGGGAAATTCTCTCCCAATTGGCAAGGCCCGTACATGGTTCACCGAGTGTTGACAGGAGGAGCATTCATACTTGCAGAAATGGATGGAGAAATATGGCCAAAGCCAATAAACTCAGATGCAGTCAAGCGCTATTATGTGTAACTTTCATGCTTTTATCAAATGTTGTAAATTGAACTACGCCTGACCTGATTCCCGTTTAAGACGGGATACGTAGGCAGCCCTATGGGTTCGGTCACATTTAAATAAAATTTCATTTCCCCACGAATGGAAATTGGGGCAGAATTTTGAGGAGGGACCTCAAAATTCTGAAGCAAATGCAGCTGAGCACCGCACAAGCAACAGCCAGAAGCATTCACCCACGAAGCGGAGGCCGAATTTTTAGGAGGACCCTCAAAATTCCATAGCAAGAGAGGTCGCAATGCATTGAACCGCGTTGTGGTCGTCGGTTCATCCAAAATTATTATTACTTTAAATTATATGTTATGCTAAAACCATGCATATTTGCTTTCTCAAAATGACAGCTTGTTTAGCAACGCTACCCCTGTGATATGAACAACAAAGTCCGCGTTGTCAAGCAGACAGGCCGAGCCGAGCCAGTGGGAATGCGAACTAACCTTCCACTTTATAGAACTCACAATTTTTCTTTGGATGCAGGCACCAAGACGGTGAAAGCCCAACACACATTACTATCTTTGCAAGATGCATATTTCTTAAGGATACGCTCTCAAACTCGTCGCACATGTTGACGCTTACTATCATCGCAAACAACGCTTATTCACCACAATCATATCACCGCAGTTTATCATCAGCTAAGAACTCTTACTGTCATTTATTTTCCTACACTGCATAAGGCTACCATTCTGCCTTCCAAGGTTCCACGCTACCTCCCCTGCATTTTATTTCCTGCACTGCATAAGGCTACCATTCTGCCTTTCGAGGTTCTACGCTACCTCCCCTGCATTTTATTTCCTGCACATCATAAGGCTACCATTCTGCCTTCCGAGGTTCTACGCTACCTCCCCTGCATTTTACTTTATTGAATTGCATAAGGCTACCATTCTTCCTTCCAAGGTTATACGCTACCTCCCCTGCATTTTACTTCATTGCATTGCATAAGGCTAGGATTCTTCCTTCCGAGGTTCTACGCTACCTCCCCTGCATTTTACTTCATTGCATAAAACTCCTATCTACCTCTTCAAAGAAACCACATTTCGTGACGTTACTTATTTATGCTTCTCTCGGGCCAAGCTCTGCCCCTCTTTTCTTTCGCAAATCGCAAGACTAAAACTTTTTCTTTTTAGCATGATACCACTGCATTCTTCATGGGCTAAAATATCGCCAACTTTTCCAAAGGCGTCATCGTTCGGAGGCACCATCTTCATGGCCCGAGAACATCATTTCATGGCGTGAGGATTTCTATTATTCAACTTGCATATCATTATTCAAAGGCACCATGGTTCGGAGGCACCATCCTCATGGCCCGAGAACATCATTTCATAGCCTGCGAATCCCGGGCCAAGAGATTCATGGCCCAGGACATCATGGTCTAAGGACAATCATCCTCAATTGTCAAAAGACAGCATTCATAGTCCAACGGGAATTTGCATCATGTTTATATTATGCACGATATATGCTTGTTATTTATTTGCAGGTAATCCGACAGGAACAGCCAACCAGGCAGGAGCGGACCGCTCCAGTTCTCCGATACTACCCCGTAAGACCTTCCTACTTTTCCTTACCTCGCACCTTGCATCCGTTCTTGTAAAACATCACCGATATATTTCGTCGATGATTCCAGAACTACATACGGCCTGATTCATGTAAAACCAAGGATAGGTAGGCAGCTCAGAAGCCAGAGTGTGGCCTAATTCTATCCCACAGTTTCATCTCGGTCAAAATTGGCCATCCTATCTTTACCCGACAACTCTTTCATCCTTCCCGGGTAAAGAGGGGCAGTTGTTGATACCCAATTTTTACTCAAAATTATTTTTTCAAATTCGCATATATACCTTCAATATCACTTTTATAATGATTGGCATTTTTCCATGAATTTTCCACATTTTTATCAAAATTTTTACCATTTATCTGATTTTTTTATTCAATAATTATCCATAAATTATGTTATAAATAATTTCAAAATATTTTCCAACTCAACATCTTGCTTTTAATCCTATTTTACCCCATTAGAATTTGATTATTTCCCAAATTAGCCAATATTGGCATTATTTAGCTTATTTTAACAATTTTTGCAATAATAGCAAAAGTGTACACTTACATCGTTTTAAAATATATAACTGATCATTTTTATATTCTTATACTAGTTAATCATCTCAATTTCATTTATTTGTTCTTAATTCCATTTTAAATAATTATTAGTTATTTTAATTAATTAACTATCCTCTTTTTATGGGTATTTAATATCCAGCCACCTTTTATTTAAAAACTAGCCCAAATTGAATCCCAACCCCCCTAATAAAATACCCATCCCAATCCTAAAAACTAACCCGGCCCAACCCCTCAAATTATCTGAGTCGTTGATCAAAATAGATCAACTGCCCAGAATTTAATTTCCTAAAATAATTCTAACCAAACCCCCCTCCCGTCTCTCATTCCTTCACGGCCATTCTCTCTCTATCTCTCTATCTCTCTCTGTATTCTCTGGTTTTCTCTAGAAGTCTCTTCGACTTCTCCCTCTCCGATGGAACCTGTCTGTCTTCTCCGGTTGGTTTCTCACCGGAAACCTTGGTTCTTCATGACCTCATGGCTGTTTACTTACCCATCGTCGGTCCAGTGAAACCCTGGGGTCCTCAGGTGAGCTCAGAGCGGTTCTCTTGCCTCCCATGGTCCAATGCCACCTTTTCGGCCTTCCCGGCCGTCTGAGCAGTGACCTACAACTGGTTCTAGCCTAAACCGGTGCCATCTCTAAGGTTCTTCCTTTCTCTGGGTTCCACGAAACCCTAACCCTTTGTATTTTAATTTATTTTAAGATCTACTCTAGATTCGCAGTGTTATGAAGCTTTTCTATGAAAAGCCCCATCTTTTAACGATTTCTTTTAATTTCAAAATTAGGGTTTCTTAACCCCTTTCAAAGAACAGTTTTTACTTCTAGCCTTAGTGATTTCCACTGTATTTTTTGAACTATTCTCTTATGTTTCTTGCTTACGTGACTTATTATGCTAAAAGCACTAATTCTTTTAGCCCTTTAGATTATGTGTGCTTGTTCTCCTATGAAGCCATTCATGTATTCTCTTATTCTTGTTGCTAGGGACTTAGTCCTATTGTTCTGTGATTCCTTTCTTAGGTTTCCCTACTCGTGTGCTATTAATTATCAAATTGATACTGGTTCATGACTGTTTGCCTGATAGTCACCATTGAATCTATGTATCTCTTTGCTTAGCTGTGATATTTTCCTCGAACCTGTGACTTTGTATATGATGTACTAATTTAGAAATTGTTTCGTTGCTTATATGATACTTTCCTTAATTATAATTGATTCCCTGTAATTGTGATTACATCCGAGATTCTTTCAATCAATTTTTTCAAAACTAATACTCTGCTTTACTTTATAAATATACTTTTAGTTTAACTTTCCTTAATTATAATTGATTCCCTGTAATTGTGATTACATCCGAGATTCTTTCAATCAATTTTTTCAAAACTAATACTCTGCTTTACTTTATAAATATACTTTTAGTTTAACTTTCCTTAATTATATACTACGTACTTGGCTCTTATTATGAACTATGTGATTTCCTTGTCCTAATTTGACAGAATCAGTCCTATTGGACTGATTTCTTTTCCTTATTTTACCTTGACTATACCGTTTGAACTAGACTCCTTAATTAAAGGAGTCCAGTTCGTCTTAATTGGTGTTGATTGATTGATATTTCCATAATTTGCCTAAGCACTACTCGTTTTCAAAACTATATAAAGACATGTCTTCCTTCTTCACAAACACACTGAAATTCAATCGCACACTGATATTGAGAGCACTGACACACACAAACATTGCTCTGAACTTTTCTGTGTTTTCATACACTTCTTGCTCTTTACATCTATTTTTGACTACTCAGTCGGCTGAAAGCCAAGACTGAGTAATCTATATTGCTCTTGTACTCTTGCATACTATTTTCCTATTGTTGCTCTCTCATTCTGCATACTATTGTTCTATTGCTGCTCTCTTTGTCCTGTATACTGCTGTTTGTTGCTCTATCTCTATGCACTTTGTTGTTCTATACCTTTGACTGGTATGTTCCTAATTTAAGTTTACAGAGTCCCAACACAATATGTTTCAATTCATGTTAATATACTTGTTGTTCCTTTTGTGCTTTATTTTATGGTTCTATTTTCTACCATATAACTAGCATGCTTCTATGATTCCCCCCTTCCCTTTTAGTATAAGATGTCTCATACTTTACCTTGTATGATTTACTATAACCATGTTCGACTCCCATGGAGTCAGCATGCTTGTTTTATCTATGTGATTATCCTTTTCCGGTCTCAGATGACTATTGTTCTTATATGTTCTCTTCCTCTACTTAGCTTCCAATACTGCAGACCTGTGTCCCCGCCCNTGATATGTGATGTTTTTATGATAACTATGTGATAATTGTTTGAAAACCTATAACTCTATTTTGCTGCTACCATGTGAACTATTTGTCCCAAACTCCCTATCCTTGTTTGTGTTTGTCTCTTAAACTCTGCATCTTTGCCCAGTTGTGGTTAGCCTGCTTCTTTCCTTTTGTAAACTGGTTTTCATAAACCCTTACACTGTCCTCTGAAATTATATTTCAAAATTGTTACTTCAGACTCTTTTCAAAATCCAATTCTCTTTTAAAACTCCAAGCACTTCCCACTACTCTTAGATTCTAGGTTCTGCCCCCTTCGTGTGAGCACTGCCTTGGGACCTCTGAGTACCCATTGAACTCTGACACACAAGGCTGGCCTTCTACACTGCACCTACTCATTCCTGGCTAGGGAACTTAGGTGTGAGCACTTCCTGGGATCCCCTGAGATCCTTAGGAACTCTGACACACCTGGGTTACAAGAGGTCTTGGCATATGGCATGTTGGATCTGGTACTTGGGATTACTGTCAGGCTCTCTATAGTATAGCTTCTTTATTTGCCTTTATTCAGTTGTGTAATTCATTATTCTTGGCCTGTAATAATCTGTAAACGAATATTTGGGGCTGGATAGTGAAAGGGTGGGGCTATGCATGCCTAGCATAATTTTTGGGTAGAAATCATGTCTTAGGATTTATTTTATCTCTTTGCGCAATAGAAACCATGTTTAGGACATATCTACCATGCAATAGAGATCATGTCTTAGGTATATTTGTGTTTGCATCTCATCACATGCATGATCACGTAGAAAAATCATGCTAATACCTGTTATAATTACTGTTGCTTCATTCAGAAATCCTGTTCTTGTTCGAATAATAATTGTCTTAAAATATTGTTTCTGCATGCGTATTCATCTAGATATCCTGCTCAGGATTACAATCGAATTATCATTAGAGGCCATATCACCTTAGGGATCTATTTTCAACATGTTTTTATTTAAGGTTTCGTGTTAAGTATTCTGTTGAACACCTAGAACATCATGTATTAGGTTCAATAATTAAGTGAAATCAGGCCCCCTGTATCATCCACATAGATAATAACCTCGCCTAAAATATGTTCCAAATGGTTTAAAACGGTTTCCTGCACTTTTAAACCCAAACTGATATCTTGCTTGCATTCTTAGATACCATGCCTATAGGATCTGCATTTTTCTCATCACATATTTGTCTAAGGACCTGCACTCCGCCTATGTCTTAAAATAGTAATCAACATATGTTCAGACGCCTAGGCAAACCTTAGGGACAGATGTTTGTCAAAATCAAAACTATTTTGTACACTGTCTATTAACCAATGATTTTAAAATCAGCCATGCATTCTTTTTCTGAAACTCATCCAAACCCTGTTGTTTGCTATTGTCTTCACACCTAGAATTCCTGCTTAGGTTCTAAATCTGAGACCTTCTTTGTGTTTGAGACGTGCTATTTACATGCCTTACTTGCGGAGGGGTACTTGAGCCATATGTTTGTTATGTGTATCCCATATGTGTAAGTTCTAACTATTTTTCTACTCGTCACTTAGAATTTTATCCTTTAAACCTAAGGGTTCAGCTTAGTACTCACCTTATAGGATTAGTAGTCCTAAACACCCTCCAGGACTGATAGAATGGGACGGGTAATAGCAGTCAATAAGCTTTCGTGACCAACACGCGCTTCTTTAAATAACCTCTACGGGGTGGGAAGGGTAGAATACGGATATGATGATTGGTGCGCTAATACCACGTATAGCCCCTCTCGAGGAGTGATTACCGGGTATTGCATTGATGTGATCCGTATTATTTTAAACCTAGGACAATTCTTTTTCAAATGTTTTACTCTAATATTTTCTCAAAACCTTTAAAGATTTTCGTACTTGTTTGAAATCCCCTCTTAATAAACCTTACTTGCTATTTGTTTACTGTCCAAATTCACAAAACTTCTTAGCTGGGACCCACAGTTGTGGATCTTGAGGGGTGCCTAACACCTTCCCCTTAGGATAACTTCAAGCCCTTACCCAATCTCCGGTAATGCAAACTAGTTCATGAGTTATCTACTGTAGGTGCCCTAACGCACCACAAAATTGTTAGGTGGCGACTCTTCCTTAAACCTCCTCCTTTAAGGAGTTGTCCAGAATGTCATGAACCCGATCTCTCCGCACCTGATCCGTGCGAGGAAAAAGGGGGGCGCGACAATGACTGAGTGAGGCCGAGAGCCTGATATTGAGTGACAGATATGTGATCGTGCTGCACGTCGCAGCATGTTATATTGATTATGCGTGGATCTGGCTTATGGTAGCGCTTGGGTTGTAGGAGCCCCTCCAGAGTCTGTAACACACCCCCAGTAAGCGCAGTGATATTTGAGGGATGGATCTTCCCTGGACATGGATCTTGTCCGAAGTGTTTATGCTTGGAGATGGATCTTCTCCATGAGGCTGGATTGGCCTGTTTCCATCGGTACTGAGCGATTGAGGTCAGTGACGTGTGTATGTATTCTGGGATGCATCTTCCCTGGGCCGTCGAGCCATATATAGTACCGAGTGGTTGTGAGGTGTATCATTATCTGGAGATGGATCTTAGGGCTGGATCGGCCTTCCTCAGTACTGAGTGACTTCTGTCTTATATGTATATATTCTGGGATGGATCTTCCCTGGGCCATGCGAGCCACATACAGTACTGAGTGGACGAGTATTTGAGAGTGGGAGCACATTGTGAATTTCATATTGTTGATGCATTGGCATGTAGAACACGTCGAGGTATATATGTTAAACTGTTCGGAACTGTGTTTATCTTATCACTTTGAGTTGTCTAGTTAACTGAAAGCATGCCTAAATTTCTGTACATTTTTATTTTGTCATAAATATGAAGGTTTAGTCAGTCACTACCTCTCAGTCCCAGGTTGGGCTTGTTACTTATTGAGTTGGTGTACTCACGTTACTCCCTGCACCTTGTGTGCAGATTCAGGTGCCAGGACTGAGAGAGAGCTGGTTTACTCTCTTTAAAGCACTTCGAAGATTGCAAGGTAGTTGCACGACATCCGCAGCCTTTCCTTTCTCCTTCCGATTTAGTCATTTTGTTTACTCTCAGACTTGTTTGTATTAAGGGAGCAGTACCAGATTTTGTATTTTCTTTAGTTGCTCATGACTGATGACTCCGAATTTTGGGGTTGTATTTAAATGTGTTACTTAACGTTATTTGTTTTGAAATGCTAAAATGGAAGATTTGTGAAATACTAGTTAATATTGAATCAAACGAAAGGTTTCTTACGTTATGCATAGTGAATTGGCTAGCCTAATATCACGATAGGCGTCATCACGGCTGGCTTGGTTTTCGGATCGTGACAATCCTGAACTCAATTCAAACTTTTGGTAGGATCTTGAACTACTTTTAGGCATTGACGATGGGTATATGTAAAATTCAAAATAGATTTCATTTACCATTGTTGATAGCCGGGATAATAACTGTGCTTTCACTAGACAAGAGACAATACAAATTTGATAACAAACTAGAGAAGGAAGGAAGCTTGATAAAGCTATTGAGAGTTACTGATAATTGAATTATTCAATCATCAATTACATGTTCTTTACACAAACTCTCAAAACTTGACCTTCTCTATGTATTTTTAATGATTTGATCTTCTGAAAATTGCCATGAAATATCGTGAATTGTAAGATACTAACGACATTTTAAATATGTTATACATCATTAGTTAATATATCAAAATTTTCTTTCTTTGTAACTTTCTTCTACCAACAAACAAATTTATTTCTATAATAAATAAAATTTCGATTATATAAGGTTAAGTTCTCGGAAACTTAAAAATTCACAATTAATTTCAAAATTTTAAATATTAGTTTATCTAAAATTCAAAGACTTCGGTATTTCAACACCATGTTGTCTTTTAGTGATGCTTGAAAGAGTTCATTTTATATATAAAAAAAAAAAAAAAAAAAAAAAAAGTAGTCCTAAATTTTGTCACTTATTTTTGTATAGTTTTCTTTCTTTATGAAAAATTAGCTGAAAAAAGGTAAGTCATCTTCCCTTTGAGGCTTGGTTGGTTATGAAACATTATTTGGCGAAACGTACTTATCTTCATGGATTCTCTTATTTTATACTTAGTAATTAAGATGTGTTTTTTATGCAAACTGATGATGTTAAAAAATTCTTCTACTTTACTAACAGGATGATGGGTTGAGCGGGTAGCTTTTGTACACTTTGTACGACCTTATACACTATCAGTTCAACTAATAAGAGACTCCATATAGGTAAAAGAAATAGATTGAGAATTCATGAATTTTAAAATCGTGAACATATCGTTAAAAGAAAAAAGACAAGATCTCACTAACATTCGACTAAAATAATAAGCATACATCAGCAAATAAATAATCCTTCCAACAATAAGCATTATCGTAGGAATCACATTAAGAAATATTTTGTCTAAAACAATAAGCATAAATTTCTTACTTATGCTCTGATCTAAGTTAATTGTAAATATATATATATATACGATCCTAAAGCTGGAATGTACGTGTGATGATCCAAAAGGTCATCCCGTGTAATTTTAGCTAAATTTGTGTTCTGAGGCCGTGAAAACCTCCTTATATCTCACCTCGATTTGTATGCGCAGCCCAAGCGTATAGCCGGGAAGCCGTTATGGAAAAAATTGATAAAAATGATATTTTTATGTTGAAATTTGAATATATATATATATATATATATATATATATATATATATATATATATATATATATATATATATATATATATATATATATATATATGTAATAAATCATATAATAAATAATGTAAACGATCAAACGATCCTAAAGCTGGAATGTACGTGTGATGATCCAAAAGGTCATCCCGTGTAATTTTAGCTAAATCTGTGTTCTGAAGCCGTGAAAACCTCCTTATATCTCACCTCGATTTGTGTGCGCAGCCCAGGCGTATAGCCGGGAAGCCGTTATGTGAAAAATTGATAAAAATAATATTTTTATGTTGAAATTTGAATAAAGTTGACTTTGGTCAACATTTTTGGTAAACGGACCCGGACCCGTGATTTGATGGTCCCGGAGGCTCCGTAAGAAAATATGGGACTTGGGCGTATGCCCGGAATCAAATTCCGAGGTGCCAAGTCCGAGAAATGAATTTTTGAAGAAAATTATTTTCTGAAAAATATAAAGGTTTTTGAAAATGAGATTTGATATGAAACCTGTGAAACCGGGCCCGTATTATGGTTCTGGAGCCCGAAACAGGTTCAATATGTCTTATATGTGTTATCTGTGAAATTTGGTGAGAAACGGACTTAGTTTGACGTGATTCGGATCGAAAATGAAAAAATTTGAAGTTTTTGAAGTTTAAAGGAATTTCATTGACTTTGAGGCTTAATTCGATGTTTATGATGTTATTTTGGTGCTTTGATTACTTGAATACGCTCGTAGAAGGTTTATGAGGTTGTGTGTATATTTGGTTTTGAGCTCCGAGGGCTCGAGTGAGTTTCGGGTAAGCGTCGGAGTGCAAAAAACCTTAGGAAATATGGTGTAATTGTTGTCATCTGGTGTCCAGGGATTTACCCTATGCGAACGCGCTCAAAGGGGTGCGAACACACAGGGTTATAGAGGTCAGGGGGTCAGGGTCAATTTACACTGTGCGAACGCACCACATTGGATGCGAACGCGGAGGGTATGTTTGGGGACACTGTGCGAATGCACCATGTACGTTGCGAACGCACAGCATAGGAGGGGTACCTGGGGGCTGGGTGCAAAATGCCCTGTGCGAACGCGGCCCCACAACTGCGAACGCACTGTTCAGTAAATCCAAGCCTCCGCGAACGCATCCTGGGGCTCGCGAACGCGGAGAGTAAATCCGTCCAGCCATTTTTAATACCCAAAAACAGAATCCATACGGGACTCACCCTATTTTTTTCTCAAACTCCTTCTTCCCCACACCCCATAGGCGATTTTTGAAGAGCTCTTCCTCCATAGCTTCATAGCTAAGTGATCTTAACTTTATTTTCTCCATTTTCATCAACATTTATTAGATTCTAGGCCTAAAATCATGGAATTAAAGGTAGAAAATGGGGTTTTTGGGTAGAGTTAGGGCTTTTCGAATTTTTGAGATTTTGACCTCGTTTTGGGGTCGGATTTCAAAATAAATCGTATATTCAGGCTCGTGGGGGAATGGGTGATTAGGTTTTGGTCCGAACCTCGGGTTTTGACCAAGCGGGCCCGGGGTCGAATTTTAGAATTTTTGGAAGAATGTTGGGAAATCTTTTATTAGGCCTTGAAATTGAATTATTGAGTAATTATTGATGTTATTGAATCGATTATGTCTAGATACGATTGTGTCGAAGTTGGATTCGAGAGGAAAAGCGGTGCTAGAGGCTTGATTTGCATTCTTGGAGCCGAGGTAAGTGTTTGGCCTAGCCTTAGCTTGAGGGAATAGGTGTTGAGTCATATGTGCTACGTGTTATTATCATGTTCAATGTATAGGTGAGGTGATGAGTACCTATACATTGTTGTCAAGCATACCTGTGAGTCATTTCTTATGGTATATGTGCTCTTCTTAGATATTCACTATGTTATGAAGTAGAATTTCATTTTGGAGATTATTTTGTTGTCGGAAATAATTGGTTGTGGACACTGTTGATTAGTTATTCGGCTGAGGATAATTTGGTTACGTTGTATATTCAGTGAGATTGGTTATAGTTGTGTCCCTTGCCGGGACAGTGATATTTCTGGTATTGTTCCCTTGCCGGGATATTGTGATTTATGGTTTGTATTATGGTTTTTCCTTGCCAAATTGTTGTTCTTGATATTGTTTGGGTGAGGAAGAGTGTAAAGCACGAAGGGTGATGCCGTATATTTATTTATTGCATTGTGAGGATAAGAGTGTAAAGCACGAAAGGGTGATGCCATGCCATAATTTTTATATTTAAAAGCACGAAGGTTAATATCGTGCCGTTTCATTTATCCACTGCATTGTGATGCTAAGAGTAAAAGCACGAAGGGTGAGGTTGTGCACTTGTTTTGGTGAGGATGAGAGTAAAGAACGAAGGGTGATGTTGTGCACTTGTTTTGGTGAGGATGAGAGTAAAGCACGAAGAGTGATGTCGTGCACTTATTTTGGTGAGGATGAGAGTAAAGCACGAAGGGTGATGCCGTGCACTTGCTTGCTCTATGTGTTTACTTCCTGTTGTTATGGATGCTACTTAAACTATTGCTTCGTTTATGTGACTTAGTACTTGTTTTCCCCTTGTCCCCAGCATGTTCTCCCTCGTCTTACACTTAACTGTTTATTTCCTGTCGTCCTTTTTGTTATATATTATTGAATTGCATAGGTATTTATTGTTTGTCGTATCTTAGCCTCGTCACTAATTCGCCGAGGTTAGGCGCGCCACTTACTCAGTACATGGGGTCGGTTGTACTGATACTACACCTGCACTTCTTTATGCTGTGCAGATTACGGAGCCGGACCTAGTGGACATTGAGCGAGGGAGTATCCTTCAGTCCACGACGACACTGAGGTAGTTCTGCAGGCATCCGCAGGCCTTGGCGTCACCATCTATTTCTTTCCTTCGGTCTTATCTTGTATTTCTAGACAGCTACACCAGTTCTGGGGGTATGTTTAAGGAAATTTCGTATGGTTTATTATTTAAGCTGTTGAATTTCTTACCTTCCACATTCTTATTTCTATTTGTTCTTGTATTCCACTTTTTAAATGCTAAATAACAAATGAATAAATCGGAATAACCAGTAATGTTGTCTTGTCTAGCGGGTTCAATGTTAGACGCCATCACGGCCTGAAGGTGGGATTTTGGATCGAGACAAGTTGGTATCAGAGAAGTAGGTTGCCTAGGTCTCACAATTCACGGACAAACTTGTAGAGTCTGAGGGATCGGTACGGAGACGTCTGTACTTATCCCCCAGAGGCTGCAAGGTTAGGAATAACTTCACATTTATTCTTCTCTGTCGTGCGATTTGAATTCTAAATGCTAACTGATTTTCTATTCTATTCTCTCGCAGATGGCGAGAACGCGTGCTTCCTCATCTACCGATTAGTAGCCCGATCCTCCTGTTGCAGCTCCTACCAGGGGCCGAGGATGAGGCCGAGGCCGTGCCAGAGGCCGAGGCAGAGCCAGGGCTCAGCCTAGAGTAGCAGCACCAGTAGAGGACCCACAGGTATACTTTGCCGGTGAGATTCCTGCTCAGGCAGTTCCAGTCGGACCAGCTCAGGTCCCAGAGGGGTTCATAGCCACCCCGGTTCTTCAGGACGCTCTGGTCCATTTAGTGGGCCTTATGGAGAGCGTGGCTCCGGTCGGTCTTCTTCCTACTGCAACAGTCGTCTCTCAGGCTGGGGGAGGGACCTAGACTCCTGCTACCCGCACACCAGAGCAGCTAGCTCCTCAATTCCAGACTCCAGCACCTCAGGCAGCTGGAGCAGCTCAGTCGGGTTTTGTGGCACAGACAGTTGAGGGGGGGCTATGTCTGCCGACACTTTGTAGAGATTGGATTGGTTTACCAAGCTATTTCCTACTTCATTTACTGGTGCACCATCAGAGGATCCCCTGGATTTCTTGGACAGTTGCTATGAGGTTCTTCGGATCATGGGCATCGTGGAGTCCAATGGAGTTGATTTTGCTACATTCCGTCTTTCTGGTACCGCCAAGACTTGGTGGAGGGACTATTGTTTGACCAGACCAGCTGGGTCTTCGCCTTTGACTTTGGCTCAGTTATCCGAGTTATTCTTAGAGAAGTTTCTACCAGTTACCCAGATTGAGGATCTTCGGAGGCAGTTTGAGCGCCTCCAGCAGGGATCCATGACTGTTACACAGTATGAGACCAGGTTCATTACTTTGGCCTGACGCTATCATGATACTCCCCACTGATCGTGAGAGGTTGAGGAGGTTTATTGAGGGTATAGCTCGGCCTATTAGACTCCAGATGGCCAGAGAGACAGGTACTGATATTTCATTCCAGCAGGCGGCCAATATGGCCAGGCGTATTGAGATGGTCTTATCACAGGGCAGTGGTCAGGGGCCTGACAAGAGACCTCATCATTTTGGCCGATTCACTGGCGCCTCATCTGGAGGCAGAGGTCATCCTCCTAGACCATTACAGTCAGCACTTCAGGTATCCCGCAGTGCTCCACCAGCTCCTATTAGTGCACCACCAGCTCCTATCAGTGCTCCGCCGTTTCAGAGCTTTCGGGGTGGTTATTATGGTCGACAGGGACAGTTTCAGGGCTAGCAGTCTCAGCAGCAGAGGTCTTATTACTCTTGTGGTGTTCCCGAGCACATCTCTAGGTATTGCCCCCGAGCTTCTAGCAGTTCTCAGTATCTGGGTCCCCGTGCTATGATCCCTGCACCAGGTGCACCCCACCCCCTCAGCCATCTAGGGGTGGAGGTCGAGGTTCCAGAGGTAGAGGTCAGACTCATAAAGGTGGAGCACAGGCCCCAATAGGTAGAGGTCAGCCCACAGTAGGCCGACCCAGAGATGTTCAGGTTGGAGGGGCTCCGCCCCGGTGCTATGCTATTCCTGTCAGGCCTGAGGCTGAGGCCTCTGATGCAGTTATTACAGGTATGGTTTCAATTTGCAGCAGAGATGCTTCTGTTTTACTTGATCCGGGTTCTACATTCTCCTATGTGTCTTCATATTTTTCCCCTTATCTGAGCATTCCCCGCGATTCCCTGAGTACTTCTGTATATGTGTCTACCCCGGTGGGTGATTCTATTGTGGTAGATCGAGTCTACCGTTCATGCTTGGTGGTTATTGGTAGTCTGGAGACTCATGTAGATCGTTTGCTTCTTGATATGGTTGACTTCGATGTTATTTTGGGGATGGATTGGTTATCCTACCATGCTATTCTGGACTGTCATGCCAAGACAGTGACCTTGGCCTTGCCAGGAGTACCTCGTTTGGATTGGAAAGGGACTCCTAGTCATTCTTCCGGTAGAGTTATTTCATATATGAAGGCTCGGCGTATGGTCGAGAAGGGTTGCTTGGCCTATTTGGCCTATGTTCGTGATTCTAGTGTTGAGGTTCCTTCTATGGAGTCTGTGCCCGTGATTCGTGAGTTTCCAGAGGTATTCCCTGCTGACCTGTCGGGTATGCCACCCAACAGGGATATTGACTTTTGCATTGAGTTGGCTCCGGGTACTCAGCCCATTTCTACTCCGTCGTATCGTATGGCCCAGCCAGAGTTGAAGGAATTAAGGATCAGTTGCAGGATTTGTTGGATAAAGGCTTTATTAGGCCTAGTGTTTCTCTATGGGGTGCCCCAGTGTTGTTCGTCAAGAAGAAAGATGGCTCAATGAGGATGTGTATCGGCTACCGGCAGTTGAACAAGGTTACTATTAAGAATAAGTATCCTTTGCCGAGGATTGATGATTTATTTGACCAGCTTCAGGGTGCTACAGTGTTTTCCAAGATTGGCTTGAGATCTAGTTACCATCAGCTGAGGATTAGGGCGTCTGATGTCCCTAAGACAGCTTTTCGCACTCGGTATGGGCATTATGAGTTCTTGGTGATGTCTTGTGGGTTGACAAATGCCCCGCTGCTTTTATGGAGTTGATGAATCGAGTGTTTAGGCCCTTTTTGGACTCGTTTGTGATTGTTTAATTGATGATATTTTGATTTACTCCCGTAGCCGAGAGGAGCATGAGCAGCACCTTCGAGTCGTCCTCCAGACTCTGAGGGATAGTTAGTTGTATGCCAAATTTTCTAAATGTGAGTTCTGGCTGAGTTCGGTGGCATTTCTGGGCCATGTTGTGTCGGCAGAGGGTATTCAGGTGGATCCCAAGAA
>ML304044.1:0-44463 GCA_005239505.1 Nicotiana paniculata
TTAATCCTATATTACTTGTCGACCACGTACACTTGCGTGTGCATTGGAATTTCGACCAACAGGTACGAGACAGATACAAGAACTAGGATAAGTTCAAAAATGACTTCAATGCGGATCGACGGTCTTCTAAAGGTCATTTATTGCCATATGAAAGAATCAAGGGATGCAACAGCAAAGGTTTCGGTCATCGGACAGGTTCGTTCCCGATAGAAGAATCGACTGTGGCCGAAAAAATAGGTCGTTACAAGAAAAAGAGGTATCGTGGGCCCGGGATTCCACATATCCCAGATTATCGTATTACTACTTCAATATCAGCATAGTGGATTTGGTATCGGTGATGAAGAATATCAAAGAAGCTCGATTCTCAAAACCAATCAGATCCGATCCTAGCCAGAGGGATCCCAACTTATTATGTGAATATCATGGGACTCACGACCATAGAACTGGGGACTACTAACATTTCTGTGAAGAGGTGGCGACATTATTAAAGAATGGCCATCTCAGGGAGTTTTTAAGTGACCGAGAAAAGAATAAATACGGCCAAAGTCGGGACAATGCAGAGCCTTTAAAGGCGGTAGAAGACTCCCCTCAATTGACTATCAACATGATTTTCGGAGGGAATGAAATTAAGGGTGTAACCTTCTCGGCGGCCATAAAACAAAGATATCGGTGACTCAACATAAGAGACTCCGGAAAGTCGCAGAACATGATATCACCTTCACGAAGGAAGATGTAAATGGACTTCTTCTGCCACATAATGACGCTCTGGTAATTCCTCTTAATATATTATATTTCAAAATTAAGCGTGTTTTGGTAGACCCAGGAAGCTCAGCCAACATTATTCAATGGAGAGTGCTGGAAAAAAACAAAGTTGATTGGAAGCATCATTCCAGCGACAAAGCTCTTAGCTGGCTTCAACTTGACAAGTGTGACAACCCGAGGAGAGATCTTGTTGCCCATGAATGCCGAAGGTGTAATCAAGACTACCTAATTCGAAGTGGTAGATGATGAGAAGGGCTACAATATAATACTCAGAAGGCTGTGGATACATGAGATGAAGGTTGTGCCATCAACATAGCATTAACTATTGAAATTCCCAACCTCTAAAGGAATCAAGCAGATCAGAGGAGATCAACCGGAAACAAGAGAGATGAATGCATTGTCGAATACCAGTAGAAAGGGGAAAGAGCCCAACAAATAGTAACTACAGGAACCGATTCCTTCTCCCTTTCCAAATGAAGATGATAAAGGCGAGGAGTCATCGAATTCCCACCAAGTGCCGAGATACTTTCAGGTATCGGATTAAACGGATGCAACCAAGTCCACTGCAGAAGAACTCGAGCAAGTGGCTCTATTCAAAGAATTCTTAGAAAGGAAGTTTCACTTGGGAATAGGATTCAACCTCAAACTCAGGTTAGAATTATAAATTTTCTTAAAGCTAACGCAGATTGATTTGCATGGTTGTACTCGGATATGACAGGTATCCTATTGGAAGTGTCTGTGGACAAGCTAAGCCTGGATCCAAACTACCCGCCGGTAAGTCAGAAGAAACGCCTAATTTCCAAGGTCAGTAACATGCTTGTTAAAGCTAGGCAACTCAGTTACTCAATATCGGTTCAATACGGGAGGTAAAGTATCCATAGTGGTTAACCAATGTAGTTTTAGTACCAGGTAAAGTATCCATAGTGGTTAACCAATGTAGTTTTAGTACCTAATAAGAATAACAAGTTTAGAATGTGCGTACACTATAAAGATCTAAATAAGTCATGCCCTAAAGACTTGTTCCCATTGACAAATATTGATCAAATGATTGATGCTATGGCCGGGAACGAGTTGATGAGTTTCCTTGATGATTACTATGGGTACAATCAAATCAATATGAACCCGGAGGTTCTGGAAAAAACTTCGTTCATAACCAACTTTGGCACATATTGTTATAATGTGATGCCATTTGGGCTTAAGAACGCCGGAGCTACTTATCAGAGGATTTAAAGAAGTACCTATCCAACATGCCAACATGCATTGAAGGATTTAAAGAAGTACCTATCCAGCCCCACATTACTGTCAAAACCAGGGAAAGAAGAACAATTATTGATATATTTAGTGGATTCGGAAGTAGCGGTAAGTGTTGTTCTAGTCCGAGAAGAAGAAGGTACACAATTTCCTATCTATTATGTTAGTAAAATAGTGTCGGGATTAGAGACTCGCTATCCGTACGTCAAAAAGCTGGCATTAGCTCTCGTAGTCGCTTCTCGAAATCTTAGGCCTTATTTTCAATGTCACCCGATGGCCATTGTGACAACCTTTCCCTTGAGGAATGTTCTTCACAAGCCTGAGTTGTCAGGCCGTTTGGCTAAACGGGCAGTCCAAATCAGTGAGTTCGGCGTTGAGTACAAACCTAGGATTGCGATCAAGTCACAAATTTTGGCCAACTTTGTGGCAAATTTTAGTCCCGATTTAATTCCCCTAGCTTCTAAAGAGGCAGTGTTGGTGTCGGAAACGATATCAGGAGTTTGGACCTTGTTTACGGATGGAGCTTCTAATGTAAAAGGGTCCGGGCTCAGGGTAGTTCTAGTCACGCCCTTGGGAGAAACCCTAAGGCATGCCACTAAGACTTTTCTACTAATTAACAATGAAGCCGAGAATGAGGCTTTGGTTTCAGGACTTGAACTTTCCCGGGGACTTGGTTCCGAAGGTCATTGAGATCAAATGTGATTCTCAGTTGGTAGTAAACCAAGTGTACGAGGTTTTTGATACAAAGGAAGAGCACATGCAATAGTATGTGAACAAGGTTCAAGAATTGTTTGCACGATTCAAGGAATGGTTGATCATACACATTCCAAGAGAAGAGAACGTGGAAGAAGATTTGTTGGTCAATTTGGGGTCGTCTACAGAGATGAAAGGATCTGACTCTAGAACCGTTGTTCAGCTTCTACGTTCGGTATTGGATGTGGATGGTTACTGCAAGGTCAATTCAGCCAACCTAGTCTGGGACTAAAGGAATGAGTTCGTTGAATATATTTGACATGGAAAATTATTAGAAGACCCGTTGGCATCCCGGGCTCTACGCACCAAAGCAGCCCGTTACTGCCTCATGGATGGGCAATTATATAAAATATTGTACCAAAGTCCATTGGCCCAATGTCTGGGAGCCTCATAGGCGGACTACATGATGAGAGAAGTACATGAAGGAATTTGTGAAAACCATTCTGGTGCAGATTCGTGGGTTTTGAAGCTGGTTAGGGCAGGATACTATTGGCCCCGAATGGAATAGGATGCAAAGACGTTCGTTCAAAAATGTGACAAATGTCAATGCTATGCACGGTTGGTACACCAACTGGAGAAACTCTTGCATTCGGTACTGTCCCCATGGCCATTCATGAAATTGGGATGGATATAGTTGGTCCATTGACACTAGGTCTCAAAAAGGTAAGATTCCTTTTAATTATAACTGATTACTTTACTAAATGAGTTGATGCAGGTCCTTACTAAAAGATCAGTAAGAGTGAAGTGGTCGACTTCCTACGGGACCACATAATCTGCCAATTTGAAATATCGAAGGAGATTGCCTGTGACAACAGACCACAGTTCATAGGCTCAAAAGTCACAAAATTTCTAGAAGATTTGAAAATCAAGAGGATTACATCCTCATCGTACCATATGAGCGCTAATGGACAGGAGAAGTCGGCCAATAAGGTGATTATCCAAAGCCGCAAAAAGAGGTTAGAAGTTGTTAAAAGCAAATGTCCTGAAGAGTTACCGGTTGTTCTATGGGCATATTGAACGACGGAAAAATCGAGTACGGAGAGATGACTTTCTCTCTCTTATATGGCACGCAAGCTCAGAACCAGTAAATTTTTTTAACGAGGCAACAATGGAAAGCATACTACAAAAGGTA
This sequence comes from Nicotiana paniculata, assembly GCA_005239505.1. NCBI lineage: Eukaryota > Viridiplantae > Streptophyta > Magnoliopsida > Solanales > Solanaceae > Nicotiana > Nicotiana paniculata. The sequence goes on from ML304044.1 coordinate 3,899, forward strand.
TGTCATAGGAAAGGTTAAGACCTTTAAATAACAAGGCATTGAAATCTACACATCAATGATAAACCTCTATGGGATGGTTAAATAATCTTTGGCTCGATGGAAAACTCTTAATATGAAGCAAAGCCTTCCATCGAACCAAAGACTATTTAACTATTCACAAGTTATTTCACTAACGAAGCAAGACTTTCAATATTCCAATTCGCATACTACGCATTCGAACACTGGGGAGTAGTATAAAATATGGAAACAAGAATGCCATGAAAATAGGGGAATGCAAGAACCGGGAACAATAATGCCTCATCAGGATTGGGGACTACATGGCCAGCCCCGTAGAAATAAGTAATACAAGTTCATCACATGTATTGGCATTTTCTTTCTTCTTTAGAAAATGAATGCTTATGTACTTTTAAACAAGGAATAAAATGAAGTCCTTTCAACTTATTTTGTTTCTTGTCCAAATGATGATTTGAATTTATTAACAAAAACTTCAAATGATTGTGCCGGAATGTACAAGAGACGTCCTCTTCAAAAACAACGTAAACATGAGAGGTACATCTCTTATGAAACCCTCATAGTAAAAGGTTGATTCAAGAGGAATTCATGCCCGGATTAGAAGCTATCACACGAAAGTATACCCGAAGCTTTAACTAATTCAACGCAAAGTGAACGTATTTTGCACAACACTTAAGAAAAAATCGTCTTCATTTATCAAATGACAAACTCGGTGAAAGTTTGGAATAGTTACAAAGTAAAAAAATTACCAAAAAGAAAATAAGAAAGAATCTAAGTGATATCATTGTCAGAGCCTGAAAGCAAAGAGGGACCTGTGTCTCCCCCGATGGAAGAAGGCGGATCAGCTGCCGGTTCGGGTCCTGGACCTTCGTCATTATTTTCCTCAATCTTTTATTCGGTTCCGAAGTATTCAAAACCGGTTCTTGAAAAGTCAGTACCACCAGCCCGAGCGGGAAGATTTTTCTTGGGCAGTTAGCTCCAGTTCTCGGTCCTTGACAATGATATCATCAATATCAACTATGACCGCTTTGGCCTCTTTTAAGGTTTTCCTCCTCATGTGATTTATAACATAAGTCTTTTCAAACATGAGGGGATCCTATTGGTACTGGAGTCTTGATTTAAGCCTATCAACCTCGGCCTGGAGGTCATCTCTTCGATATCTCATGGCACGAAGGCAAGAATCAAGTTCCATAGTTGTAGATAAGTAGATCCGATTTTGCTCCATTATTCTCTTAATCCTCTCCTCCATCTTGGCCCTTTTATCCATGGCAGCATTGGCTTCCTTGATTGTAGAGGTCAGCTCTTCCTTTAGGTTATTTATTTGGTCTTCCGAGTCCGAGTCCGACTCGCGCTCAGCAGCAGCAGCAAGCATAGTGTCTTGGAGCTCAGCCCACTTAATCTTAGCCTCTTGAATATGTGCATGTAATTGAGTGCCTTCTTTGTTGTGGGATACATCTCTTGTTCACTTTGCTACAACTAGCGGTCTCAAGTTCGCCCACCAGTAGCTTTTTCCTCTAGAACTGGGAGTCGTGTAACAAGTTGGTTCCTTTCGACCAACAGTTGCTCACACTCGGAGGCGAGTCCTTGCTTATCGAGGATCAATTTCTGCAGGCCTTCGAAAGCAAGAAAGTTGGACAGTAAAATATAATATGAAGGTTAGATATCTCATTGCAACGGATAAATGGAAAAGAAATGATAAGAAAGCAAGTACGGTTCCGCTGTTGCATCATGCATAGCATTATTTAACAAGCATTCCCTTGAAAGAGAATGCGTCTTCTTCTAATATTTTTCTAAAGCCATCGACTTCAGGTAGTTCACAAGCTCCACCGGCTTGGACAACAGATGGCACTCCTTCAAAACTAATAGATTAGCAATTTTAATTCCTCGAGAATCTGGGGAAGGAGGTGAGTAATTGTGCCCATCTCTCGAATTCCCATGGTCCGGAGATTATGGAGGAGAAGCACCTATCTATCGAACGTCAGTTGCGGGTGGAGGAAATGCAGTGACACTGGTGGCGAAGGTGAAGCTAGGGTTGAAAGGCGTGAAGTTGTTGGTGTAGAAGGATGGGAAGAAACTCCTGCAGGAGCAGCGCTGATTATTGGTTGCTTATTGGTCGAAGGCAGAAGAAGCCCGGGGTCCGAATTCCTTAGACCAACGACAGCAATATAGATTAGAAAGCGAGAATCGGCGTTGTCCACCAAGTCCATATCGTCCCAAAGCTCTTGGGTTTGTCCTGCAGACGGGTTTTGAAGCTCCCCCGGTTGAACCTCCGGTTGAGATGATGAAGATATTCTTTTCCTTTGAAGGGAAGACACTTCATCACTGGCTTCCATGTCCTCTACAACGACCATTATGGCTAGCTTGGTCCTTGCCTTCTTTAAATATTTATTTTGGGCCCCAGTCAAGGAAGAACATCACATTTTTGGTTGCTTCTTCTCTAGATGGGGACTTCGAGAGGAAGCACCTTCACCAGAAGTAGGTCTGCATGCACTGCTTCGAGCAAGGGCACTTTGTAACAACCTCATGGCTTCCTCGGGGTGGGTTAAAATGTCAACATGTTGGCCTTCCACCCATATTTGGGGGCCATTTTCTTCCATCGGTGGGATTTTGGTGATGTAATTTCCAGAATCTTCTGAATCCACTAGTCAGGCCTTGAACTCGTGGTGGATCCTATCGGGTAGCTGAAACAAAAGAAATGAAGAGGTCAACAATAACGAAAAATAATATTTTCACGAAGGTAGGAAATGAATCAAAAACTTAAGAAAATGGTACCACGACTCGGGAAAAGGCGATGTTGTGGCTAAGATGATGAGTGGCGATGATGACAAATTGCTCCATCCACCCATGATCATTATCATCGTCCACACTGATGAGAAGAGTGTGATGGCCACGTTTGCTGAAGTTCACGGAAAATTTTGGGGGAGTATAGGTTCATCATGTGTTCAAGAGTCAGGATTTCCTTTCTCTCCGTGTACAGTTGGCGAAGGCAAGCCACCATTCGCCATATAGATGGGCCTACTTGTGACAAGCGGACCCGATCCGGTGAAAAATCTCCAAAATTACGGGGTCGAACCCTCATCTAATAAAAACGGACCCAAGGTAAAAGTATACGTATAGACATACATAAAACCCTCCTTGGTGAAGGTAACTCACTCTATCATATCTGGAGCGAGGATTTTGAGGTTAGGGAAGTTGCAGGCATCCTTCGTTGCAGGGATACTAGACGGGCAAATGGAATATGGATACCTACTAATAACCCAAGTCCGTCAAGACACATATGGAGCCTTCTCTTGGAAGCCATTAACGGTACTCAAGTGTTTGTGTATGATGGTGTTTCCAGTAGGAGGCTCAGAATCGGCCTTAGTGTCCTTGTTTTTCATTGGGCCTCCACCGAAGAGAATGCCAGAGCTTTGAAAGAATGCAGTAGAAGAAGCCATGGTAACAAATTGACAGTAAATGTTTTGCTAAAAGCGTTGAAGAAGATGGAAAACTTCCTAAGCAAATGCAGAGTTAAAGTAGAGAAGAATAAGGGTTTATGAAAGTTAAGGGACTATCTGTATAGGGTAAAATTGATTCATAATAAATGATCGAATGATAGCATGACATATGGAGCCGAAGACAGACGAAAGCCAAGTCAAGTAACAATTAGTACTGGACACGGAAACTGTGATTGGGGTCGGGGAAATCCCGAATGGAACGTAGTCAACGGGAGCAAATCGGGTATTTGCTATCAAATAACATTCAGTAAGGGAATACTCTATCGTATTAAATGAGCGACGCGGAGAATATTTGTATTCATGGTCTACCGTTACACAATCATCAATGCCTTCTTTATTATTATTGATCCTAGGATCTTGTTTCCCTGGGTGTAGCTATAAATAGCCGCATTGTAAGGCACAAAATTCTTGGCAAAACATATGTTGTATTTCATTTTCGCCCTCAATTAAATAACTTTATTTACTTTTTATATTGCTTTCATTTCTGTCCTCGGAGACATTGCGCTCGGAGCCAGGCTCGTCATCTTCTTCAAATTTCGACTGCTAAGTCTTACTTTTAATATTATTTCTTATCATTTCATGGATCAAGAAGGGAGCCTTGGCGTAACTGGTAAAGTTGTTACCATGTGACCACGTGGTCACGGGTTCGAGCCGTGAAAATAACCTCTTGCAGAAATGCAGGGTAAGGCTGCGTAGGATAGACCCTTGTGGTCCGGCCCTTGCCCGGACCCCGCGCATAGCGGGAGCTTAATGCACCAGGCTTCCCTTTTTTATTTTTTTTATCAAATCAGTTCGCATGTCTATAAACCACGTAACAAATTTAACTGTACTGTTTTACGGGTAATTTACCTATCCTTCATTTGTTTACCAAACTTGGGCACAAAGAAATAGGCTGCTGGCGTCATTGCGCTTGTCATCTAGATCATTAAATCGGCTAACAATTCAAAATGCAGAATAAAAAAAATAGTATCACATATGTCGGTTCTTTTAAAATATACGAGTCAAATCTTGACTTTAGACAATTGTGGCCAAGTGGTAAGCCAAAAAGTTGTAAGGAATTGCCAATTTGCCTCCTATTCGATAACTAATGAACCAAAAGTTCAACAAAGTTTGCATTTTATATAGGACGACTTTAAGCATAAGCATCTCCATTCTCAAACAATCTCAGAGACAAAATGGGAGAGGAAAATAATGTCAATCTACATGGAATGTGGGCTAGCCCTTATGTGAAGAGAGTAGAATTGGCTCTCAAAGTCAAAGGCATACCTTATGAGTATATAGAAGAAGATTTAAGCAAGAAAAGTCCATTGCTGCTCAAATACAATCCCATTCATAAGAAAGTGCCTGTACTTGTCCATAATGGAAAGCCAATATCGGAGTCCTTTGTCATTCTTGAATACATTGATGAGACATGGAACAATGAACCTCGACTCTTGCCTGAAGATCCTTATCAAAGATCCAGAGTCCGATTCTGGGCTTCTTACATCCAACAGGTAATTCTTCTCACATCTTTCTACCCATTTTCACATGGTTCAAGATTTTTCATTCATGGATGCCATGATGTGATTACTATGTGTACGAGTTTTGTCTATCCCTAGTCAAGATAAAGGAACGGGGTAGAGGTAAGAAACGGACAAATTACACCAAAAATACTTCTCTAAGTATGACTTAAATGCAGATACACACCCTATATTTGAAAGGGCTGGCAGCCAAATATATTCTTGTACCAACGAGGAGTATATTTAAACCTTCTCTCATAGTGCACGGGTATATTTTATCCTTTTCCGTATTTTAAAATCTAACACTTAAACCCCCTGTATCAACATAAAAATTTGGTTGAATAATATTTGTACTTAATTCAGATGTTATGGGAACCCCTTGTTATGGCTCATTTCGATTGATTGATTGAATTATTGACCATTGACACTCTTATGCAGGTGACTGAAAGCATGCTGAAGGTCTTCAAAGGGAAAGAAGAAGAAAAAACATTAGAAGAATTTTATGAGAAACTGAGCGTACTCGAGGATGGAATTAAGAATTCCTCCCTGGGGATAACCACGAATATACAAGGAAGGAATATAGGGTTGCTAGATATCATGATCATTGTTACACTAGGGGCATACAAAGCACAAGAGCAAGTGTTTGGTGTGAAGATATTAGATCCAGACAATACACCCCTGTTATACTCATGGTTGACTAGTTTAATTGAGCTGCCTATAGTTAATGAAATCACTCCCCCTTATGACAAGGTGGTTTCATTTCTTCATTTTCTCAAAGAAATCGTCTTCAAAGCTCCGGTCAATTGAGCTTTTTTGTGTTAATGTCAACCTCTGTCTGTACTCATTAATTGTACTGAATGTCTTCTCCACTGTATTGTATTATATAATAAGGCTTATGGCCATTTGGATAGCAAAGGCTACTTATATTTTGAGTGTGTGTTCATACAACAATGGCCATTTGGGTAGCAAAATTTGAGTGTGTTATCTCAACTTTTAACTTTATATTACTTACTCTAACTAATACTCCACTTGAATAAAAAAGATTCAATTGGAACTGCAAGTAATCCATTAGGTACCATATCAATGCAAATTAAACATCTGTTCCCTATTTGAAAGATCAGGAACTAAATAAGATCCTAGGATCAAGCTCCTCTTTAATGATAATAAAAGAGTCATTGATGAATGCGTAACAGCAGACCATGAATACAAATATTCTTTGCAAGGGTCGCTCATTTAATATTAGTAAATATTCTCTCAAGGAATATTATCCGATGACAAACCCTTGATCTTCTCCGGTCGACATTGCTCCCTTTGGGATTTATCTTATATTGATTACATTCGTTGATCCGATATAGGTTATTAACAGACTTGCCCTTTGTTTATCTTCGGTTCCATGTGTCATGTTACCATTCGACCATTCGTTATAAACCAATTTTACCCCATAGAAATAGCCCCTACTTTCCAGTGACATATCTTAGTGTTACCGAAAAGTTGTGAAGATTCCTTTCTTAGCGGAAAAGTTCATGAACAGTCTCTGACGCTTGAAACGATGCATGTCTTCTCGCATTTAATACCCCGAACACGTGTTGCCCTAGGATTCAACAAATATTTTTGTCGGTTTTCGACGTAATCATGACCACTATTTTTTACGTCTATAACTTCTCTGCTATTCGTCATTTTTACTTCTTCACTTTTGCAACTTTCATAAGTCTTTCTTCTTCTCTACATTTGCTTAGAAACATTTTCCATCTTCTTCAACTTTCTCAGCAAAAGTTTTATTGACCTTTTTGTTACCGTGGCGTCTTCTACTACTTTCTTCGGAAACACTAGTTTTTTCTTTGGTGGAGGCCAAAAGAAAAATAAGGACAAGGAGGTCGAAGACGATTCTAAACCTCTCACTGTTAGCACCATCATACCACATCATCTCAGCAGCGTGAATGATTTTCAAGAGAAGACCCCTTCTACATCTTCACGGACTTGGCATGTTAGTAGATATCCCTCCTTTATTCACCCTTCTAGTATCCCAACTGTAAAGGAGGACTGCAACTGCCCCAATCTTTAAATCCTCGCCCCGGATATGATAGAGCGAGTTACCTTCTCCAAGGAAGGATTTACGTATGTCTATATGTATCCCTTTACCTTTGATCCCTTCTCCCTAGGGTCGAGTGAAGGGCTCGACCCAATAATTTTGGAATTTTTCCACCGGTATCATATATGCTTAACGCAAGTAGGACCTTCTATATGGGGGACGATAGCTTGCCTTCGCTAACTGTGCGCGGAGACCGGGGAAACTCTAACCCTTGCACACATAATGAATCTTTACTCTCCCAAAATTTTCTGCAGGGGAGTAATAAACTTTAGCAAGCATTGTCACCACACTCTCCTCACCATCATAGACGATGACAATGACCGTGGATGGATGGAACAATTTGTCGTCATTACTACTAGGGACATCACCCCGGCCACCGCTCCATCTTTCCCTGAGTCATGGAATCACTATTGTAAGTTTTCGGTCACTCACTTCCTTTCTTTATAAGAAGATTGTTTTCTGTTGTTGCTGATTTTCTTATTTGTTTTGTTTCAGCTACTCGATGTGAACCACCACAGATTTAAGACCTGGACCAGTGGGTTTAGAAAATTCTGGAAATCACGACTCCAGAATTCTGTCGGTGAAAGGAAATAGCCCTCAAATATGGGTGGAAGGCCAAAAATTATGGTAAACCAAGTCCTTTTTCCTTTTATCTTTGTACGAACACAAGTAATCTCATGAAAAACTTGCTTACTCCACTTTTTTCTTGATTCAGGACTTCCGAGGGGCTCTGTCGTCTACCCCGACATTGACATTTTAGACGACCTCGAGGAGGCTAGAAGAGTGTTGCAAAGTGCCCTTGCCCGAAGCAGAGCTCGCAGATCCGCTTCCGATGAGGGTGCCTCGTCTTTGAGTCCCCATCCCAAGGACAATAAACTGAAGAGAAAACATCCCTCCTCGACTGGGACTCAAGAGAAAAGAGCAAAGAAAACACCATCCAAACTGGCCACAGTGGTCCTCATTGACGAAGGGGAAGCTAGTGATGAGGAGAATTCCATTCAAAAGAGGAAAAGATATTCATCAGCTCAACTAGATGCTAAGTCGGGGGAGCTTCAAAATTTTTAGAGTTTTTCTTTTATTTATTTTGTTTATTCGCATTTTTCATGCATATTTATAAATGTTTTAAATCATAAAAATTATCAAAAAATAATTTATATTTAATTTAGTGTGTTAATTGCATTTAGGAATTCATCATAGGTTAAAAGCAAAATTAAAATAAAAGTCATTTGATTAATTGTCCAAAATATGAATTTTAACAATGAAGGAAATAGAGCTGCCCGAAATTGGGCTAATTTCCAGTGGCCCAAGTGAATTTCACAAGCCAACACCCCAAATTCCCCCACAATTACCCGGCCCGGCCTCCTTGACTTTCAGTCACCCAAACGACGTAGTACCATATCAATACCATGTCGTTTCTTCTTCTTCAATTATTAGAAAACACACCATCTTCCCAAATTCTCATAGAGAAGAGAACAGACCCATCCCTCAAAAGAAAAAGCCCTAGCAGCCCCATCTCTCACTGATTCCTTCTTCTCACACACATTCTCACACGAAAAAGAAGAAGCTGAAAACTCAAAATTTCTGGAGTTCAAATTCAATATTTAGATCTAGAAAAAAAAAAAAAAAATAGTTAAAAAATCCTGAAAACAAAAGAAAGCAGTAGTTATTTTCAGTTGATCCCAAAGGACTTCCTCTGTCGTTTTCTGGGTTCTTCAAGCTGGATTCCATTTATGTTTGAAGCTTTTTCTGCTATAGCAATTAGCTGAGCTCATCTTGGTTTTTTTTTCAACCTTTGTTTGGTCTTAATTTCTTCTCCCATGCTGTTTTCGAGGCAACTTATCTATCGCCTAATATTAATTTTTTCTAATATGGTGAATAACATGATGAATTGATATCGTATGGCCATGAGTTTGAGATATATGGAAATTGATTAGAAATCATGTGGTAGTGTATGCCGGAAGTCATGTCTCACAGATCTGCACTTTTTCTTTAAAACTTAAAAAATTAAAAAAGAATTCAATTTGTTTAGATAGCCAACGTTTGAATGTTGGGATATTGTCAGAGGTAAGTGTTTCTTTACTTGGGCTGCTGGTGCGAATTTTTGGCCAGTTCATATAACTTCGGGCCTTTTGTATTCGTACTCACTTTTTGTGTCACGTTTTAACTTATATTTATTTTGTAAAAAAAATTGTATCCGTATCCGCTTTTGCGCATAATTTCAGCATGCATGGTTGAAGTAGCAAAGACAATCACACAAAATTTCAGCATTCTAGTAGACGGGTCTGAAGTAGCTTGCAAACTTTAGATCTAGAGCTGAAGTTGTTGTCTTGTAACTTGAGAACTTTAGCTCTAAAGCTGAAGTTTTGTCTTTGTAACTGGGGAACTTCAGTCTCGTATGTTGAAGTTTTGTCTTTATAACTGGCGAGTTTCAGTTCATCGAGGGAAAGGGAGCTGAAGTTATTTATAAAGTGGATACAAGTTAAAAGTTTTTAAAAAAGCGGGTATAAGTTAAATGGGGCGACCAAATAGGGTGTCTCGCGCAATTTTTATTATAACTTCAGAGCCAATAGGCTTTGGAGTTATAAGGCCCCAAATGGGCCCAGTTCTACTTGGTCGTTCAGGTTGTAAAAATTTCGCGGGGCATCCTATTTGGTCGCCCCCATTTAATTTATACCCGCTTTTCAAAATTTTTTTAACTTGTACCTATTTTTTAAATAACTTCAGCTCCCTTTTCTCTCGCTGAGTTGAAGTTCGCCAGGTATAAAGATAACTTCAGCATACGGGATTGAAGTTCTTCAGTTACAAAGACAAAACTTCAGCTCTAGTTTCCCAGTTACAAACCTCCTAAGTTATAAAGACAAAAACTTCAACATACGGGGCTGAAGTTTCCCAGTTTACAAAGACAAAACTTCAGCTCTAACTGAAGTTTTGTCTTTGTAAACTGGGGAACTTGAGCCCCGTATGTTGAAGTTGTTGTCTTTATAACTTGGGAACTTGAACTCCGTATACTGAAGTTCCCCAGTTACGAATTTCAGCCCGTATGTTGAAGTTTTTGTCTTTATAACTGGGGAACTTCAGTCTCATATGCTGAAGTTCCCCATTTACAAAGACAAAAACTTCAGCTCTACATTTACTAGAGCTGAAGTTCGCAAGCTACTTCAGGCCCGTCTACTAGAATGTTGAAGTTTTGCGTTTGTCTTTGTTACTTCAATCCCGCATACTGAAGTTATGCGCAAAAGAGGGTACATATATAAATTTTTTTATAAAACGGATATAAATTAAAACGTAATACAAAAAATAAATACGGATGCAAAAGCTCCTTCAGGTTCAAGCCTTATAGGCCACATAATAGTTTCAGAGTAAAATGGACTCTTAAGGTGTACGACAAGGAAGTCCATACCCCTTTTGATTATTTTGCTAAAATCGTCAACCACTTCAAATCGCAAAGCTAAGAAGTTATTTTTGACTAATTTCCTTAGTTCCCTTTGTTAAAATTTATTCTTTATCCACGTTAAATTTCATAACTTTTTGACCTTTCACAAACATATCTCAAATCTTAGGAAATAAATAATTCATGAACCTCGTAGTTTGCTTTAGGCGCGATTAATAAATAAATCATTGTGATCATGGGTACGGTTTTCGTGGCATGATCACGATACGTAAATTCCAATTCGAGTGCGCGTTTCATGCGACTCAACCACAACTGCAAATAATAATTAAAATAAACATGTTGTGAATCATGAGTGCATTTCACATAGCATGATTTGCGATGTGTACAAAAATAACAAGTGTGCGGCATTGTGACTTATTTAAATAAAATCCATAATTGTTTAAAATAACTAAAAGCGCTAACGCACGAAAGATTCTAAAACATGTAATAATTCAGATATTTAAGCCAGGTATTAATTGTTAAGCGACCATGCTAGAACTACGGAACTCGCGAGTACCTCACACCCTATCTCGGGTTAACATAATTTCTTACCCGATATTCTGTGTTCGCGGACCATAAATAGAGTCAATTTCCTCAATTTGGGATTTTAAAAATAAATCAATGACTTGGGACACCATAATAATTATTCCAAGTGGTGACTCTAAATAAATAATTTCATTCCGAACAATGTCACTTTAATTGGAAAAACTCCCCTATCCCTCGGGAAAAAGGAGGTGTGACAGCCAAAAACTTCAAGAGGCTTAGGCTAAGTGGCTCGAGCTCCAGGACGAAGTACTTGCCGATGCCGAGCATGCGTCTGACATCAAGGAGCAAATCAATAATTTGAAGGCCGACTTACACTCTAAAATCAAAGAGGCCAATGCCACTGAGGAGAAGAGGGCTTGAACGGAAGAGCCGCTCAAGAGGGCCATAGATCAGAACCAGATTCACCCAACTAAAAATGTTGAGCTCGACTCTCACTTCACAACATGAGATCTGAAAGGGACGGTCTTCAGGTCGAAGTTGATAGACTCCAAGAAAAACTTTAGGACCAAGAGGATTTCCTCGTCTTTGAGAAGACTTACGCTATATATCATATGAGGAGGAAAACCTTGGAAGAGGCCAAAGCAAGCATCATCGATATTGATAATTTTATTGCGAAGGCCCGAAAACTAGAGCTAACTGCTCGTGAAAATCTTCCCTCTCAGCCCATTGCAAATGACTCATCAAGTATTGGTTTCGAGCACTCAGGAAGCGAAGGGGAGATTGAAGAAGATGAAGGCTCCAAATCGGTAGTGGATCCGCCTTCCTCTACCGGGGGAAAACGTAGATCCCTCTCTCCCTTCGGGTTCTGGAGGCAATGATGCATAGCTTCTTTTTCTTTTCTTTTTCTTTTTTTTTACTTTGTAATTGTGCCAAATCTTTCAACGAGTTTGGCACTTGATAAATAAATAAAGAAATTTTGCTTCAGTGTTGTGCAAAATATATTCCTTTTGCGTTTAATTGATTAAAGATTCGAGTATTTTTCATCCAATAGATTATGATTTTGGGAATACATTCTTCCTAAATCAAGCCTTTACTATGAGGGTTTCATAAGATAGGGCCCTTATATTTATGGTGCTCTTGAATAGGACGTCTCCTATTCATTCCGGCACAAGTATTTGAAATTTTTGTTAACTTTCAAACAATAAAATTAAACCATCATTTGGGCTAGAAATAAGATAAAAATAAATGGACTTTATTTTATTCCTTCTATCTTTCAAAGTGCATAAGCATTCATTTGCTAAAGTAAAAACTACCAATACATGTGGCTAACTTGTACAACTTATTTCTACGGGGTTGATTATGCAGTCCCCGGTCTTGATGAAACATTGATCTTGATTCTCGCAATCCCAATTTTCGTGGCACTCCTGGTGTCATATTATCAGATACTATTCCCCTTAGTGTTTGAATGCAAACCATGAGAAGTTGAACACTGTATGTCTTGCTTTATCGGTGGAAACAACTTATGAATTGTTAAATAATCCTCTTCTAGTAGTAACCTGGCCTGATCAACTTTAGAACTAACAAATCTGCACCAGAATGATTCCCGCAAATTCCTTCGTGGACTTCTCTTATCACATATTCTGCCTCCGAGGCCCCCAGACACCGGGCCAACGGTCCTTGGTAAGATCTTCTGTATAACTTATCCACGAGGTAATAGCGAGCTGCTTTGGATCGTAGTGCCCGGGAAGCCTTCGGGTCTTGGGGTAATTTTCCATGCATTCCTCTAGTCCGAGACTAGGTTGGTTAAAATAACTTAGCATTAACCATCTACATCCAATATCGAATGTAGGAGTTGAACGACAGTAATAGAGTCAAATCCTTGCATCTCCGTAGATGACCCCGAATTAGCCAATGCATCTGCTTCCACAATTTCTTCCCTTGGAATGTGTATGATCGACCATTCTCTGAATCATGCAAGAAATGCCTGAACCTTGGTCAAATACTGTTGCATGTGCTCTTCCTTTGTGTCAAAAATCCAGTATAATTGCTTTACTACTAGCTGCGAATCGCACTTTATCTTGATGACCTCGGAGCCGAGTCCCCGGGGCAGTTCAAGTCCAATAACCAAAGCCTCATACTCAGCTTCATTGTTAGTTAATAGAACATCTTTAATAGCCCGCCTTAGTGTTTCTCCCGATGGCGTGGTTATAACTATCCCAAGATCGACCCTTTTACATTGTAAGATCTATCCGTAAACTATTTCCAAACTCCCAATGTCATTTCCGACCCCAACACAGCTTCCTTAACAGCCAAAGGCATTATCTAGGACTAAAATCGGACACAAAGTCAGCCAAAACTTGTAATTGATTGCAGTCCTAGTTTTGTACTCAATGTTGAACTCACTAATTTCAACTGCCCATTTAGCCAAACAGCCTGACAAATCATACTTGAAAGGACACTCCTTAAGGGAAAGGTTGTCATAACGGCTATTGAGTAGCACTGAAAATAAGGCCTAAGCTTTCGATAGGCGACTACGAGATCAAAGGACATCTTTTCGAGGTGTGGATACGAGTCTCCACTCCCGACAATATTTTACTAACATAATAAATGGGATGCATACCTTCTTCATCTCAGACTAAAACGGCATTTACCGCTACTTCTGATACCGCTAAATATATATTAATAACTTCTCACCTTCCCTCAGTTTTGACAGTAACGCAGGGCTTGATAAGTACCTTTTTAGGTATTTCAAGGACTATTGGAATCCGATGTCCATTCGAAACTATTCTTCTTTTTTAAAAGTGAAAAGAAATGATGGCACTTTTTAGAGGATCTCGAGATGAATCTGCTTAGAGCTGCCAATCTTCCGTTCAGCCTCTCTACGTCCATCACACTTGTTAGTTGTTCTGAAATGTTCTCTATAGCTTTGATTTTATTGGGATTTACCTCAATACCTCTTTGTGAGACTAGAAATCCCAAGAATTTATCGGAACCAACCCCGAATGCGCGTTTCTCCGGATTGAATTTCATGTTATGCTTCCTCAGGATGTCGAAAGTCTCTTGGGGGTGTTTCAAATGATCTCCCGCTTTCAAATACTTGAATAACATGTCATCAATGTATACTGCATTGTTTTTCCTATCTGATTTTCAAACATTTTGTTAATGAGCCTTTGGTAAGTGGCTTCGGCGTTCTTAAGCCCAAATGACATCACATTATAGAAATATGTGCCAAAGTTTGTTATGAAAGAAGTTTTTTCCTGATCCTCCGAGTTCATCTTGATTTGATTGTACCCGGAGTAAGCATCAAGGAAACTTATTAACTTGTGTCCGGCCGTAGCATAAATGATCAATGTTTGGCAACAGGAACGAGACTTTACGGTACACCTTATTTAATCCTTATAGTCTACGCACATTCTAAACTTGTTAGTCTTTTTTGGCACTACAACTACGTTGGCTAGCCACTATGAATATTTTACCTCTCATATTGAACCAATGGTGATTAATTCAGTTATCTTTTCTTTAACAAGCTTTCTCCTGATCTCTGCTATCGGGCATTTATTTTGCCTTATCGATGGAAAATTTGGGTCCAGACTCAGCTTGTGAACAACTACCTCCAATGGGATACCTGTCATATCTAAGTGAAACCACACAAAGCAGTCTGCTTTAGCTTTAAGAAAATTTATGAACCCTAACCTGAGATCGGGATTTAATCCTGTCCCTAGGTGAAACTTCCTCTCCAAGAACTTTTCGAATAAGGCCACTTGCTCAAGTTCCTTTGTGGTTGACTTGGTTGCGTCTGTCTCTTTCGATACTTGAAAATATCTTGGAACCTGATAGGATTTCGATGACTCCTCGCTTTTACCGTCTTCATCCGGAAAGGGAGAAGGCATCAGTTCCTATAGTTTCTATTTGTCACAATCTTCCCCTTTCTTTTGAAAATATTCACTGTGTTCATCTCCCTTGCCGCCGGTTGATCCCTTCTTACTTGTTTGATTCCTTCCGGGGTTGGGTATTTCAACAATTGATGATGTGTTCAGGGTACGACCTTCATCTCATGTAACCACGACCTTTAAAGGATTACATTGTAACCCATATTTCCATCTACCACTTTGAATACAGTGGTCTTTGTTACTCCTTCGGCGTGTCTGGGCAGCAAAATCTCTCCTCGGGTTATCACTCTTGTCAATTTGAAGCCAACTAAGAGTTTTTTCGTCGGAATGATGTTCCCGGTTAATTTTGCTTGCTCCAAAACTCTCCATTGTATTATGTTGGCTGAGCTTCCCATGTAAACCAAGACACATTTAGTTTTGAAATCTAAACATTCATCGTTGTCTAGCAGAAGAAGTCCGCCAGCATCTTCCTCTATGAAAGTGACGTCATCTTCTGCTACTTCGTGAAGTCTCTTGTTGTGAGTCACCGATATTTTTGTCTTTTTTGCTACTGAAAAGGTTACACCGTTGACTTCAATTACTCCGAAAATCATGTTGATGGCCAGCCGAGGGGAGCCTTCTGCTCCCTTCGAAGGCTCTTCATTTCCCCCGCTTCGGGCGTAGTTATTCTTGGCTCGGTCACTTAAAAGTTCCCTAAGGTGGCCATTCTTCAATAATGTCGCCACCTCTTCATGAAGATATTTCTAGTCCTTAGTTCTATGGTAGTGAGTCCCATGGTATTCACACCATAAACTGGATCCCTATGGCTTGGATCAGATCTGATTGTCTTCGGGAACCGTGCTTAATTGATATTCCTCATAGCCGATACCAACTTTACTGAAATAATATTAAAGTTGTAATTTGATAATCTGGGATATATAGAGTCTCGGGCCCCTGGCATCTCCTTCTCCTGTAACGACCTGCTTCTCTGGCCACGATCTGTTCTCCTATCGGGAGTAAACTTATTCGATGACTGAAACCATTTGCTGCTTCGGCCTTAAGCTCTTTCATACGGCAAAAAATGACCCTTATTGGACCGCCGATCCACATCAAAATCATTTTTAAACTTGTCCTGATTTTTGTCTCGATCCCGTCCCTTAGTTGATACCGGGAACTCGAGTTGATCGTCTTCTATCCTTATTTTTGATTCATAACGGTTATTGACATCCGCCCATGTGGTTTCTTAAAACTCGAGCAGGTTTTGCTTCAGCTTTCGGGAGGCATCAGAGCTTTGCGGATTTAGACCCTTTGTGAACGCCTCCGTTGCCCACTCATCTGGTACTGCCGGTAATAACATCCTCTCTTTTTGGAACCGAACATGAATTCTCGTAGCAGTTCGGACTCGCCTTGTGTAATCCTGAATATGTCCATCTTTCTTGCTTGAACCTTCCTTGATCCGGCGTAGGCCTTAATGAATGAGTCTGCAAGAATCTTAAAACAATCAATTGAATGTTCGGGTAAGGGAGAATACCATGTTAGGGGGCCCCTTTGTGAAGGTTTCACCAAATTTCTTCAGTAAGACCAACTCGATCTCATGTTGAGCCAAATTGTTTCCTTTCATAGTCGTGGTGTAGATTGTGATGTGCTTCTGCGGATTCGAAGTCCCATCATATTTTGTTATATTTGGCATCATAAATCTTTTTAGAATTAACTCTGGTGTTGCGCTCGATTTAAATGGTAATGCGTATATTTTTTCGAATCTGGATCTTTTAGTATTGGTGGCGCACCCGGAATCTGATCCATCCGAGCGTGAAACTCCTTCGCATTTTGAGCCATTCGTTTTTTCATTTCCCTCATAAACCTCGTGAGCTCGGTTTTGAAAGGATCATTCCCGTTGTTATTTCCAGATCCACTATCGATCCCATCGTCCTCATCGAAACCAAGTTCACCCCTTGGGTTGTTGCTATCAACTGTCCGAGCCGTTTGGTTTGCAGGAACACTAGGAGGAACTGGTCCCCTTCCATTCGCGTTATTAAAGGCGCCTGACAATGCTTATTTTAACTCCTCATCACCCGATCCTGCTTGGAAAGGTGTACATGATTGCTTTTTGCTGTTCTCTCAGGATTTTAATTGTTTCCCACGACATGTTCCCCCTCCGCGTCACCGGGAGTCGATTCTCGCACATGCCGAGGATATTGGCCATCTCGAACCGGGGTCGCATCATCCCTTTCATTGCGAGTCTCACTGATTGAGTCATTATATTGAAATAATTCTTCGTGCCCTTCGACATTGTGTGTGATATTGACATCATTAGCTATCATATTTTTTTCACTAAGGAAAGAATCAAAATAAGTTAGTAACAAACGTAAGGATTAAAGCAATTACGCACTTGTCTAAGCCCCATGGTGGGCGCCAAACTGTTTACCCGTAAAACGGTATAGCTAATTTTGTTACGTGATTTATAGACAAGTGAATTAATTTGATCTAAAAATGACGAAGAGATGAGATTAATATGAAGGTTAGCAACTAAAATTGAAGAAGATGAAAAGCCTGGCTCCGAACGCAATGCCTTCGAGGACAAAAGTGAAAGTAACGATAAAGTGCAAATAAAGTTGTTTAATTGAGAGCAAAAGTAGTAAAAATAAAGCTTGTATATGCAGAAAATTTCATGCCCCTACAATGATGATGAGCATGTTGTTTCCACCTTTACCTAGAGAAAGAAGATTCTAGGATCAAACTCCTTTTTAATGATAATAAAAGAGTCATTGATGAACGCGTAACGACAGATCATAAATGCAGATATTCGCTCATTTAATATTAGTAAATGTTCCTTCATTGAATGCTATCTGATGACAAACCCTTGATCTTCTTCCATTGACTACGTACCCTTTGGGATTTATTCGATATTGATTAAATTAGTTGTATCCGGTGTTAGTTATTAACTGATTTGCCTTTGTCTATTTTCGATTCCACGTGTCATGTTACTATTCGATCATTCATTATAAACCAATTTTACCCCATACAAAGACCGTCCCGATTTTGTTATTCTCCGATCAAGTTAATTCTTTATATTTTTCCACCAATATGCGGGGGTGCAGATTTATTTTTGTATTAAATAATAACCATGATTAAAAAATTTGTCCTGATCTTTGAAGTTTGGACTGGGCCAACTAACCCAGTGTCAAAGACAAGAATTCTAACTAGGAGATTCAGAAAATGATGGAGTGTGACAATTAATCAGATTCAAACCCACAACCTAAAGTGATTTTTGAGCCACATTTATATCACTACACTAAAAGTTTCTCATGTGTTGAGGGAATTCAACAATTTGAATGCATACTAAAGAATTTTGTCTTACCTAAAACTACAATGTAATTTTCTTCGGAAAGAAATCCAATTCAAACATTGTAACTTTGCCGTCAACTAGCTACATCTCCACATCCCCAGAAAACAAAAGGGAAAAGACTTTCTTTCTTCCACACCACTTTGGCAAACTTTGGCCCCAAGAAATGGGCAGCTAAGGTCATTGCTATCATCATAAATCATTATAGTATTACTCCTATCGTCAATTCTTTTTAAATATTCTAGTCTAATTTGACTACAGAGAGTTCTGGCCCCGTCTTACTGTGAAACAAAAAAAAAATTCTGAAGAATTGCCTGGTCTTGGATGACTTAATCGAAGGTTCGAGAAAATGTTGAGGAAATTTATAGTATATAACAAACTTAAAAAGCTAAATTAATTCTCTCAAACAATCTCAGAAACCAAAATGGGAGAAGAAAATAAGGTCACTCTACATGGAATGTGGATTAGCCCCTATGTGAATAGAGTACAACTGGCTCTCAAAGTCAAAGGCATACCTTTTGAGTATGTAGAAGAAGATTTGAGCAACAAAAGTCCATTGCTACTCAAATACAATCCTATTCATAAGAAAGTACCCGTACTTGTCCATAACGGAAATCCAGTATCCGAGTCTTGTGTCATTCTTGAATACATTGATGAGACATGGAACAATGAACCTCGACTCTTGCCTGAAGATCCTTATCAAAGATCCAGAGTCCGATTCTGGGCTTCTTACATCCAGCAGGTAATTGTGATTAAATAGATTTACGTTTTTTGAATGCTTCATCCTATCAAATCACGGACCATATATCCATCCGTATATCACCAAGGAGTGTGGCGGGATGGTTTGAGATTTTGAGTTCCAACTATTGGAATGTAGTAGTAAGGAGCATTTACCCCCTTAAGTGTGAATTTATTTGAATTTCAGAATTCCTAAAGCAAAAAAGGACTATATATATCTAATTCTAGATCCGCCTCTAATTATATACAGGTAACAGAGTGCATGCTCAAGGTCATGAAAGGGGAAGGACAAGACAAGGCATTAGAGGAATTTCATGAGAAACTGAAGGTGCTGGAAGATGGAATCAAGAATTCCTCCATGGGTATAAACACTAATATACAAGGAAGGAAAATAGGGTTGCTAGATATCATGATTGTTGTTACACTAGGGGGATACAAAGTACAAGAGCAAGTGTTTGGTGTGAAGATATTGGATCCAGACAAGACACCTTTGTTATGCTCATGGGTGACTAGTCTAATTGAGCTGCCTATAGTTAAAGAATATGCTCCACCTCATGACAAGGTGCTTTCATTTCTTCATTTTCTCAAACAAGTGGGCTTCAAAACTCCAAGAAGTTGATGTTTATGTCTGTCTGCACCCACAACTTTGTGTTGAATTATTTCTGTTTTGTAATAAGGCTTTTTTGAAAATTGCTGCTACCACTTGCTGTATCTGATTTTATCCTTAAATTTGTGTGTGAGAAGTAAGCGGTTTATACACCAAAAGAGCAATAAGTTGGGCTCTTGGCTTATTTTAAGCACTTTTTAACTTTATCAAACACTGAAAAAAAAGCTAAAAAGAGCTTAAAAGCTGATTTGATCAGCTTAAACGCCAATGCAAACACCCTCCAAGTCATAACAACTGTTAAATTTGGTCTTAAACACAAATTTTATTGGTCATTATATACCAAATTTCTTCCCGTAATACTTCAACAACCACAGTGAAATTGCAATCCTATATTTTAGAGTAACTATGACAAGTGAAAAACCAGATCTATCTAGAATGAGATAATAACAGTTAAAATAATCATTTTGATTCATAATATAAGCAACTAAAGCAAACAATTCCCAATCACCTTACAATTTTCAAGTGAACGAACAGTAATCACTTGAATGTCAAAATTTCCAAGACTTGAAATCAGAAAGTTCCTCTAAATTAACACCTCAGCTCTTAGCTGCTAGCTTTTCTTTGGCTTTTTGAATCTTCAAAACCTTCTTCACAATTTTCTGCTCTTCCACCAAGAAAGCTCGAATAACCCTGAAAACCAACACCACATATGACTCACGAGAACATAATGAGAAACCCGGGACAACAAATATCAGAGAATGAGCAACATATATCACAAGAGAACAAACCTCTCTCTCACTGCTCCTCCAGACAATACACCACCATAGGCACGATTGATAGTCCTCCTGTTCCTAGACAATCTAGATCTCTTATACTCAGCTGGTCTCAAGTGAGGGATCTACAAAACAACCAGCTGCTGATGTTAGTAAATTGCTCTACATGCTCATACCAATTGTACAATAAGTCAGTTAAAAACTAAGGTCGTAAGCTGTCCGGGTAACCAATACACAACTTTATGACCATACATTCAACAAAGAAGCCACCAGAAAGCTAACCGTGGCGTTCACAGTTCTTATGGAATATGGAGCTGGTCACTTCTAGCATGGGGACTCTTGAACAAGGGAACATTAGCCTGATTATCCTGCTCTAATGGCAGAATTAACCGTCAGCTATGGGTAAAGACAAAAACCATTTTACTTTGCCACTGCACTTGCTCAATTGGTCTTTTAATTCATTTATTTGATTAGATGCACAGATCTTCCAATGAATCACCAAAGAAAGGTGAGAAAGGTTCTATGTGCACCGGTAAATTAAAGGTTAGGACTCACCAAAGAATTCCTAATATTAAAGCTAAGGAGTTATGACTTATGAGAGATGATCTGAACTCAGTTATAAACAAGGTCAAAAGGAGGAGTCAATCATCCAGAGTGCAGCTTCACCTACAGCTTTGTGAACATAGGAAAATGGCCAATCAATCAATCACAACCTTTAAAAAGCACATTTTACATTAAAAAATCATACTCATGTTAGACCAACTGGTGTTATCAAAGGCAATGAATGACGAAAAGCGTAGAAATCCATTAGGGCTTTAAGTGCAAAGTGCAAATAAAGCACGGGCTTAAATAAAGAATGGCACAATTAAGGGAAAATATTAGAAGTACGATTAGCTCAAGAATAATAAAGCTCTACTAAGGGCAATATAGATGCTTTAACCTCACTGAGTCTTGAGAAAGACCTAGCAGTCTAGAACAAGCTAAATATATCCAGTTAAACATTCCAAAAAGAAATGCTCGCTTACATTGCCAACATAACATTTTCATACCACAGCAACCACAGAATCCACAAGTAGGGAAACATAACTTGATATGCGCAGTGAGATTCATAGAACGTTTAAAGGCAGGCTACCAACCCACCAACATGCAAAGTTGGATAAAAATGCCATGATCTATGAATGGCACCATAAAGAGCCTAGAGACTAGAGGTCCAAAAGGTGTAAATGAAACTTAAATAGTTGCAGAGATGAGCGAAGTAATTTCTCGTACTACAATTACACATACAAGAGCACATTGTAAGCAAGGTGCGGTAAAAATGATTGTGTTCTTAGAGTTATCAATGAATCAATCAACTAAGCCTCATACTCAAATAAGTTCGGTGGCAATATGAATCTTCAATCAAAGGCAGAGCTAGAGGGGCGTAAGAAAATCACTCTGCATATAAAAACTCAAAAATTTGTTTTATGTATATAGTAGATATTGAACCCCCTAGTTGATAATCCTGCCTCCGCCATTGTCTTCTAAATTCATTCAGCTTTCGGGTCCATTTCATTCCAATACTAAATTATTATTCGTCTTTTATTCTTAGATATCAATAGCTAAAGCTAATTGGAAATCCCTATTCTGATAAACAAATATCTTACATGTAATTACATGAAAAACACAAAATAAGTGAAAGAGAGATGACAATTACCCCTTGAATCCTCTTCCCAGTAACAGGACACTTAGGGCCACTAGCTCGCTTCTTGGTACTCTGATACACCAAATTCCCACCTACATTCCAAATCAATCCCATCAAAAATATTTTCAAAGTAACATTAAATAACTAATCAATTTACGACTCAATTACCAGGAGTTTTGACGACACGATGCTGGTTAGATTTGGTTGCATAACTATGGCGCTTCCGATAGGTAAGTCTCTGCACCATCTTCGGAACCTCTCTCCTTTTCTCTCTATTCTACTGGAAGATAGTAAGGTTTTGAGACAAAAACCTAAACCTTAGTTCAGTAATTGCCCTAGATCTGACGGCCTCCGACAGGTATGCTTGGACGGCTGAGATGAACCCTCTGTCTTCTGGGCTGCAGCCCAATTCCATTGATATTGGGCCAATATTACTCATGATTGATAGAAATGGCCCTATAAAGGGGGTGAAGTACATAAATAGCCCCCAAAGTGGTCTTGCATTTTTGTCTCTGCTAGTTCTATGGGTAAAACTTCAAGTTTAACAAGTATTTCTCCTCACTTGTCCCACGGACAATAGTTTTAATTTTTAACGTTGAAGTTCTGCAAATGAGGTGAGTGGGGTCAAAAGTAAAAGACCACCCCACAAAATATCATATTTCAGTAATTTTTTGCTATAAAGGGTATATTTTTAGATATTGTTCCCATTTATTAATGTATTTAGAAAATGATCTCCGAATATTGCTTAATAGGAATTTTCTAACATATTGATAGATTTTATATTATATTTACTCTACCAATATTGTTAATTGTTCAAACTCTACATGATTGACTGACTTTGTAATTGTTCACCAAATTCTACCATGTTGGCATGGCTTTGTATTATCTGCATTCGACCTGTTTGATAAATTATTCATAAACTATATTCAATTGGTATGATTTTGTGTTTGTTGATTGTTCACCGAACTCTACCACAGTGGTATGACTTTGTATTATCTGCAATCAACATATTTGTTAAATTATTCATTAAAGTCTACCCAATTAACATAAATTTATATGGGTTGTTCGACCAAGTGTTCTTCGAAATCGCAATTTTAATTTCGATCAGATCACCCCAAATTTACTCTAAATGATCACAAATCTAAAATAAATCCTCCAAATAGCAAAACAAGTGATTCCCATTCATCATTTAGTCAAGTAACACTAAATTAAGAAGACTCACTTTGTCTCTTTCAATACATTCTAAAGACCTACAATGGAGTTTTGAAATTTTTACAAGTAAATTATTAAATAATGTTTGAACTAAAGTTTAAGCACAACTACCAATATTCAAACGATTTTAACTATAATCAATCATTAACTTTTAATTTTCGCACCCAAACAAAAATTTCAAGCTTCCAGTACTGAAGTGTTATGATGTTCTTGATGAAGAAGAAATATATTTTTGCAATATTTTTGACTAAAGTATAATTTTTTAGTAAACGACCTCAGAATCGGGATTTGAAGGTTCTAACAAGTTCGTATGATGATTTTGGACTTGGACGTATATTCGGATCGGGTTTTGGATGACCCGGGAGCGTTTCGGCGCATATTGTGAAAGTTGGCATTTTGGAAGAATTTCATAAATTTGGGCTGAGGTGTATTTCAATGTTATCAATGTACGTTCAGGGTTCCGGGTCTGAGAGTAGCTCCGTATGGTGATTCTAGTATTGGGAGTGCGTTCGAAAGTGGATTTGGAGGTTCGTAGGTCATTTTGGGGTCATTTGGCGAAAGTTAGAAATTTGAAGGTTTTAGAGAAGTTTGACTGGGAGTAGACTTTTTGATATCGGGGTCGGATTCCGATTACAAAAGTTGGAGTAGGTCCGTAATGTTGAATGTTACTTGGGTGCAAAATTTGAGGTCAATCGGACGCGATTTGATAGGTTTCGGCATCGAACGTAGAAGTTTGAAGTTATAAAGCTCATTAAGCTTGAATTGGAGAGCTTCAAGGAGGGATTTTCATCAAGCAACACAAGGTAAGTGGTTCCCACCTATTGCAAGTTAAATACATGGTAGTATAAGGATTAAAGCATGAAAATTAATAGAAGTTGTGGGGTTTTGGTAGAAAACTTAGAAATTTATTTTTGGATTTTGATCACGAATTTGGGTATGGAATTGAGAACAAATCATATATTTGAGCTCATAATATTATGGGTAGTGTTTATCTTCAAAAATTTCCAGAATCCAGGCACGTGGGCCTAGGGGTGAATTTTAGGAATTCATCAAATTGGGTTGGAAAATCACCTTAATAGTTAGGATGTGAACTCTTGAGCATGTATTGACTATTTTATATATCATTTGACTAGCTTCGAGTCGTTTGGAGCCGACTTGAGGATTGAAAGCACAATTTTGGACCAGAAAATTGAGCTTTGAGACAAGGTAAGTCTCCTGTCTAACTCAGTGAGGGGGAAATTACCCCTAGGTGATATATTTGATGTGTGTTACTTGTTGCGGGGGCTACGTGCACGCGAGGTGACGAGAGACCGTACGTAGCTACATTCATGTTATTTTCCGGGTAGACTTATGTTCACATCATGCTATAGCTGTACTATTTGAGTAGTCTCTCACTTATTAATTCCCCTGCTTTACATTCTATTGAGATTAGACTTGATGTTGTAGCGACTTTACGGGTTCATGATTTCCATCCGATATTATTCCTCCTCTTACGGCATATATATATATATATATATATATATGTGTGTGTGTGTGTGTGTGTGTGTGTGTGTGTGTGTGTGTATGTATATATAGAAAGGTTGTGTATATATATATATATGTATCATAGAAAGGTTTTCATTAAATAAATTTCAACTCACGCGATTATCCGTGAGTGGGTCAAGGACCCATCAAAGCTTCTTATTCTAATGGGATCGGGTTGTTCGCCTCGGCAGGATTATGTATTTCACTTTCTATGGGATCAGGCCGTTTTCCTCGGCATGATTTATGTACCACACTCTCATGGGAGAGGGCAATTCTCCTCGGCAAGTTAATTGATTTATCATATGGTTCGGGCCGTTCGATCCTCAGCAGTGCACAATTTTATTATTGTGTTGGATCGGATCGTACGCCTCGGCATTTTCTATATCATATTCCCATAAAATCGTGCGTAAAACTTGGAAAGAAGTCAGTGTATCTGTAAATTCCGATTTTGAATTATGGTAAGCCACTTGATATATGCTTCGGTTAAGGATGGAATTTCAAATGAAGAGCTTGAGTTCCTCGTAAAGAGAGGGAATTTGTACTACGAGATTTATACTTGTTCAATTCATTTATTTACTCTGCCTCATACTTGCTACCTCTTTACTGTGCCTGATGTTATTGGACCATTAGTGAGTATCAATGTCGACCCCTCGTCACTACTCCTCCGGAGTTAGGCTCGATACTTACTGGGTACACGTTACTTACGTACTCATACTACACTTGATGCACATTTTGTGCAGGTGCATTTATGTTTAGCGGCCTTGTGAGAGCAGAGACGTGTATGCATGCGGAGACTTAGGTGAGCTGCACTCCGTATTTCGATCCTAAACCAACAGAGTCTCCTTCAGAGTATTTGTATTTCTCCTGTCCAACTTGTACTCTAGATAGATACTGTATTTTATTTCATATTCTTAATTGATTCTCATGCACTTCTGCCACTGGATTTTGGGATGATTATGGGTTATTTTGTATTGAAAATTGTTAAAAATATCATTCTTTACTTTGTACCTTTTCCCTTTATTTCTATTTAATCGAAGGAAATATGATTATAAAAATATTAAAACGAGAATCAAATTAAGTATTTATGGTTGGCTTACCTGACAGTGGTGTCCGACGCCATCACAATCTTAATGGATTTTTGGGTCATGACAAATATTATGACTAGCAATGGAGAAGTGTCCTTGCTAGAAATTACATTGTGTGTCTTAAAATTTTGTCATTATTTCTAAACAGTTGTTAAAAATAGACTTTTTTGTTTTATGGGAAAAGCTAATGACTTTTCTCTTATTCTCCAACTCTTCTTCTTCTTCTTCTTCTTCTTCTCTAACTCTTATACTCTAAGGCTCTAGCCCACCCACACTCCCAGTCAACCAGAAAACACAAAAGGTCAAGTAAAGATATTATTTAAAATCAAATTTAAGTCAAAACAAGCAATAATTCTTTCAGCTTCGACAAGAAAAGTAAACTTTTTGTGCTTGATAATTAACTGGGATGTTAATATTTTTATAAGTTCTTTAAGATTGTAATAAACTTGTGTTTAGAAAATAGTAATGATAGAAAACTGAAAAAATATAATAACCAAAAATATTAAATAGTCTTGAGCCCATGGAATTCTTTGTGTGTCTTAAGAATTTAATTCCCTCATTATTTTCTAAGGTTTGGATTAGTTTCTTTCAGGATAAAATATTATACACTGTTCATAATAGTGATACTTTAAATTACAGAACTTCGACGGACTCTAAAAATAGAGAAATTACTCTTAACACTTGTATTTATTTTGAAAATCTAATATAGATAAGAGGGTAGAGATATAAGAATTTTTAGTGTGTAAAAATGAGACCAAGTCTCTCAATTTATAAGCAATAAAAGGGTGAGATGGACAGGTATGCAATCCAAAATGTACTTTTTTCGTTTACATCTTAGAAACCCAACACTTTCAACTTTGCCAAAACTATATTTTCTCTGGCAGTGAAGTAGTCAGTATCTTTGTGTAATACCCTAGAAATATTTGCTAAGCATTACGTTCTTGTTCAGGCTCTAAGTTAAATATAAATTTGAAATTTTTTAAAGGTGTATAATACCTAGTTTTATATTTTTAAGGTGTTATAGATGTATAAGAAAGAGGAAAGATGATACAAATCATATTTGAAAATGCTTAAGACATAAGACGACTATAGTTGCACATGTCCTAATTTTAAACGATCAAACCTTCCATCTTATAAGGAATTAAACTATGAGCTATATATCAAATGAAACTCTTTGAGTATAGTTTCCATATTTTCAAATGTTTGGTCATTATGATATTTTCGCAATAAGTTATGACATTTTTACTGAAGGATAACAAAACAACAATTTAGCCTAAAAAAATTACCCTTGCACGACATGCCCTGTGGCGTGCGATAGGAGGCGCCGTGGCAATTTTGTGTCAAAAGAACCCTACAAACACTGGGTGCCCCACAATGGATGGAATGAGGTTAGGAAAAAATTTATCTCGAGCGACCCTCTAACGCAAAACATTAAAGTAAAAATAAAAAAGATAAGTTAGTTCACAAATTTGAAATCCAAGACGTCTACCTTAACTCCAAAGGGACCTAGACTAATCCCTCATCAGTCCAATGCGATTCAAGTTAGATTATTACTCCCTAACAACGGTTCTAACTAGATTTCATCCTAAGATGTTACGACCCAAAACCAACCCGTCGTGATGGCGCCTATCATGGTACTAGGCAAGCCGACTATTCAAACATTTCTAATACCTTTAAATCTTCAGAAGATACTAAAACTATTTAAATAAAGGAAAAATCTCTTAAAATGATATAGCAAATCATAAACCAAAACATAAATTCTTCTAAAAAATCGGGGTATCACTGAGTACATGAGCATCTACGAGATGACAAAAGTCTAGTACACTATCTAGAAGTAAAATTGAATAAACAAACTGAAAGATAAGGGAGGAGAGTCAAGGTTTGCAAACGCCAAGCAGCTACTTCGATGATCTTCGAAGGTCTGGCCTCTAAAAATCAACAACCGCCGTAACCGGAAGCACCTAGATCTGCACACAAGGTGGAGTGTTGTCACGACTCGAAATCCCCACCTTCGGGACCGTGATGACACCTAACATTTCACTTGCTAGGCAAGCCAACGTTAGAGAATCTTTAAGCCAGTTTTATTCAATTCAAATAAGTGAAACCAATTAAACCAAAATAAAACTAAAATGAAGTACGAAATGACATAAAAATCAATAATATCTAAGTACAACCCATATCTGGAGTCACAAGTACACAAGCTTCTAGAATCTCTACAAATAGGGTTTGAAATAAATACAACTGTCTCGAATGAAAAGAACAGTAAATGGGGAAAGTGGAAGGGGACTTCAAGGTCTATGGCTGCCAGCAGATCTCCCTCGAGTCTCCAAATGGTAATCCAAGCTGATGCACCTCACGTACAGCTGGGACCAGTACCAAAATCTGCACAAGAAGTGCGGTGTAACGACCCGAATGGTCATTTTGAGCTCTAGCGCGTCGTTCAGCGGTTTGAGGCTATGAGCAGCTTCACTTCAGGTGTTATGACTTGCACACATGGTCGAAATTGAATTTTGGGAAGTTCAGAGTAGATTTGGAAAGAGAATTCTCATTTCGGAAGCTTTAAGTTGGAAGAATTGGTTGAGTTGTGATTTTCAAGTAAACGACCTCGGAATCGGGATTTGAAGGTTTCAGCAAGTTCGTATGATGATTTCGGACTTGAACGTATGTTCGGATCGGGTTTTGGATGACCCAGGAGCGTTTCAGCGCATATTTTGGAAGTTAACATTCTTGAAAGAAATTCATAAATTTGGGTTGAAGTGTGTTTCAATGTTATCGATATCCGTTTGGAATTTCGAGTCTGGGAATAGCTTCGTATGGTGATTCTGGTGTTGGGAGCGCGACCAGAAGTGGATTCGGAGATCCGTAGGTCATTTTGGTGTCATTTAGCTAAAGTTAGAAATTTGAAGGCTTTTGAAGAGTTTGACCGAAAGTGGAAATTTTGATATCGGGGTCGGATTTCGATTCCGGAGGTTGGATTTGGTTTGTAATGTCGAATATGACTTATGTGCAAAATTTGAGGTCAATCAGACGTGATTTGATAGGTTTCGGCATTGAATGTAGAAGTTGGAAATTTTAAAGTTCACTAAGCTTGAATTTGAGTGTGATTCATGGTTTCGGCATTGTTTGATGTGATTTGAGGCCTCGAGCATGTCCTTGGGATGTTATGGGACTGGGTCGTGTGATTGGACGGGATCCCGGGCGCCTCAGGTGTGTTTCGGGGTGGTTTCAACTCATTTCGGGCTGTTTTGCAATGGATGATGCTGGTGTCTGGTGTTGTTCTTCGCGTTCGCGAGGATCCTCTCGCGTTCGCGAAGAAGGATTTGGCTTCAGGGACTTTGTTCTTCGCGTTTGCGTAGGGAGCCTCGCGTTCGCGAAGAAGAAAATATCTATTACTCAGGTCTAACTTCGGAGGCTCATATCTCTCAATCTAAAAGGAATTTTGAGATGATGTAAAGAAAAAAGTTGTATCCCTTTGTGTCTAGTATCTATAAAGGTAAACCATTTAGCATTTGAATTTGATTACAAAGAGTTATGGCTGGTACATTACAGGGTATTCGGGAAGATGGGGAAGAAATTTGTGTTGCACATGGCTGACTTTGATAGAACATATCTCAAAATCTATAAGGAATTGGGATATAACCAAAACATGAAAGTTGTAGATCGTGAAGTCTGGTTTTCATAAAATTAAACCAGTTGTCCTTTGGAGTTCTATGCCGAAAGTTATGACTATAATACTATAGGCTGTCTGAGAAGAGTTTGGAATGGCTTTACGAGAATTTTTGTTCTTCGCGAACGTGAAGGGAGGCCCGCGAATGTGAAGAAGAGTTTCCTGGCAGTGTATAAGTTTGAAAAAAAAATGGGTTTTGCTCATTTCATCTCATTTCCTCCATGGAAGACGACCTAGGGGCGATTTTGGAGCTCCACCTTCATCATCTATGTCAAGGTAAGTGATTCCCACCTATTTCAAGTTAAATACTTGGATCATATATATTTTAACATGGAAATTAGTGAAAACTTGGGGTTTTGGTAGAAAACCTATAAATTGGTATTTTGGATTTTGACCACGAATTTGAGCATGAAATTGAGAGTAAATTATATATTTGAGTTAATGAGGCTATGGGTAAAGTTTATCTTCAAAAATTTTCAAAATCCGGGCACGTGGGCCCGAGGGTGATTTTAATCGACTTTTCGATCGAGGTTAGAAATTGTTATAAATTGGATTATAATGAGTATTTGAGTATATATTTATGGGTTTGCACAATTTTTGGCTAGCTTTGGGGCATTGTGCATCAATTTGAGTCATCGGAAGGGCTTGGAAGCCGGTTATGGAACTTTAGAGCGAGGTAAGTCTCATTTCTAACCTTGTAAGAGGGAATTGTCCCCATAGGTGAAATAATTAATTATGTGATACTATTTGTGGGGGGATACATGCGCACGAGGTGACGAAAGTTCATACGTAGCTACTAGTTATGCCTATGTCCGAGTAGTTTTAGGCTTACATCATGCTTTGTTATTATTATATTTGGCTTGTGTTTATTATTTGCTTTGGAAGAAGCTGAATTTAGTATACTTATTAAATATTTTTGAAAGGAATCGAAAATTATTATAAAAATGGGAATCTTGAAAGTTCATGTTTTGAAAAGAAATGGAAGAATACTTTAATAACTCGAGAAATCTATGTGTAACCGCGTCGCATGTATGATTTGCGAGCGGAATAAGTCCCGCTACCACACTCTTATGGGATCGGGTCATTTTCCTCGACAGGATTTATGTACCACACTCTCATGGGAGCGGGCCGTTCGCCTCGGCAGGTTAATAGATGCATCTATGGTTCGCGTCGTTCGACCCTTCGACAGTGCATCGGGTTTTACGCCTCGACATTTCCTATATATAAATTATCCTCATGGAATCGTGCGTAATATTTGGGCTAGAAGCCAGTATATCTAAGGGATTTCCCTTATTTGAAGTTTGACAACCTCTTTGAGGAAATCCATTATATCTATGTATATGCTCCGGTATGGAGGGAACTTGCTAGTTGAGAGTTGAGTAAGTTGTGAAATAAAAAAAGGAAAAGTACCACGTAATTTATACCTGTTGTTTCATATATTTTCCTTGTTTCGTACTTATTTATTTCGTTACTGTATCTGATATTATTTGACCTCTAGTAAGTCTTAAAGTCGACCTCTCGTCACTACCTCTTCGAGGTTAGGCGAGATACTTACTGGGTACATGTTGTTTTTGTACTCATACTGCACTTGCTGTGCATTTTGTTGCACATGCACATGTATGTCTAGTGGCCTAGCTTGGCACAACGGCATGGTTGATATGGAGACTTAGGTGAGCGGCATCCCCCGAGACGGCCCGCAGCCAGTATAGTCTCCTTCAAAGTATTGTATTTTCTTTTCTGTCCAATTTGTACTCCGGACAGGTATTGTATTACATCTGTTTCCTAGAAATTGCTCATGCACTTGTGACGCCGGGTTCTGGGATGACTTTGGGATTTATTTGTTAATTAAATTTGTTAAGACATCGTTATTTACTCAGTAAAGTTTATTGATTATTATATAATGTAATGAAAAGTAATGATTTCAAAATACTAAAATAGAAATTTAATTAACTTTTAGTGTTGTCTTGCCTGACAGAGGTGTCCGGCGCCATCACGACCTTTCAAAGGATTTTGGATCGTGACAACATGGTATCAGGGCACTAGGTTCCCTTAGGTCTCACGAGTCATAGGCAAGTCTAGTAGAGTTTTGCGGATCGGTACGGAGACGTCTGTACTTATTTTCGAGAGGCTACAGGGCTATTAGGAGCACTTCCCTTCTTGATTCCTCATCGTGCGTTTTGATTCCTTTGAGGCTTATGCCTTCATTTCCTTTCCATCCAATCTTATGCAACACGAAGCGCTTGTTATAAATCGGGAATTGAGGAATCGTAATGGTGCTACAGATGTGGTGCATGATGTTTCTCCCTGTGTATCTGATTGGGATATTGTCGTTGCCTTGCAGAAGGCCGTTCTATCATTTCAGTTTAGCATCAGTGTTACTTAAAGTTCTGAGATTTGGAATTGATCGTTATGTTGATTCATGCATTATTATCACCCAATGCGGTGTAATGGTAGGATGTTTGTCTATGCGTCATAGCAGTGAATGACTTGGAAGGATGTTTACTCAGTGCAAGATTCAGAGATTCAATATTTTATTTTCTACGGAGGAAAGGCAACCGAACTAGGAGTGTTCAGATTGGGTTGGTGGAGTGTCCTATAAAGATGGATTTTGAATTAAGGAAACAATTGGGCAGCGAAGGATGAGGATGGACATGTGGGAGGTGTCTTACGGTGGTTAAATTTCTAGAAGGTCAGGTGTAAGAAGAAGAAGTCGAGTAGTTGCTTAAAGGAGAGGGCTTAACCAAAGTGGGAGAGTGGTAAAGTAGCATATGGGTTTTGTTGTAGGATAGTTGCACACTTTGAGGAATAGTTTCGAGTGATTTGGGAATTTTAGTGGACGGTGATTGGGTCCACGGACGTAATTTGAAATATTGGCTATTATACAGCGGGAGATTGGATGCAACTGAAATTAGTTGCTTGATATGAAGAAGGATGCAATATAACTTTGAATTGGAAGGTATTGTCACACATTTAGTTGATGTCCATAAAGAGTGAACAGACGGGTACAGTTGGTGAATGAGAACGGGCTCAGGATGGGTTACTGATGTTGTAGTGATTGTACTCCGTGCAGCAACGTTGGAAGATGTCGGCATGTAATTTCCACAGGTGGGTTATCTCCTGTGAACATGCCCGCTGTCACGTGGTTGGCGAAGCTTCTGCGAAGAATTTTAGTGGCTATCCAGTAAGAGGTCGAATATGTGAATGTTGCTAGAGAGTCAGAGTGTTCATGAAATGCTAACAGAAGAATTTCGAGGAATTGGGCGAGTTGGTTGTGCACGATCATGTCGACAATGAAGAAAGAATCTTGATGGTTTCCAAAGTTTTGTAATAGTAGCTTCAAGCTAAGTGGGAGAGTCCACCGCCTATGATTGGGTTGCATGGTTATCTACTTGTGAGGTTTCTGGTCATTGGTGTATTGGTGGGTTATTACGACTAAGGGAATGGAAACACCAGTGGTGATTTGAGCAAAGGATTGAGGAATGTGTGCTATATTGGGCCTTATCGGTTCATGTGCTAGAAGAGCCTTGAATTTGATTATATTCGGGACCAATTCAAAGTGGGCGACTCTCAGCAATAGTCCTAGTGAATTCAAAAGTTAAAATGCGGTGCCTAAGGATTTCAAGCCCACAGTATGGTTAAGAATCGAGCTTTTGCAACGGATTATGAAAAATGCGATTGGAGTGTTCTATGTTATCTTTGGCTTGCAGTGTAGTATTTGGAGGAATGAGGGGAAAATGAATTCATATTTGTAGAGGATTTTCGGAATGGGTGTATCAGTTGAGGATGCGAGCATGTGCACAAGGAGGGTGTGCGATGGTTTGTGGGATTTGAGACAGCATGGTCTCGTGATACAAGGACATTCGGGAGGAGTGCAGATTGAGTTATTATGTGTTGAGTGGAGTTATCATTATTTCTAAGACAAGTCAATGATAAGTTAGAAGAAGTCAGGTCTGTTAGCCATGGTTGAATTGGCATGATGGTGGCAGTGATCAGTACCTCTAGCGTGATTAGATTATGCATGTGATTTGTGGCAGTACGTGTGAGGCTTGACGGCCTCCGTAATTGGTTTTATTTTGGGGTAATTAGGTATTATGGCCTGTGATGTGTAGGCGGATCCTGGAAGGGCAGTGTACTTGAGGATTTACATGTTCTACAATTATGAGAATTTACTCGCGTATTGTTATGGTTCTCTTGGAATGAGTTAGTTAAAAAGTTTCTATATGATGAAGTGTTCACCCTAATAGTGGTTCAGGGGTTATGATGAAATTCTTGTGCTGTCACATATTGGCATGTCAGGTGCAGTAAGCGGTATGGAATTTGAAAGTTGAGGATCGAGGTTGTAGTTTGGTGTTGACAAGAATGTCACGAGCTCGTATGGGCAGGAAATGATTTAGATGTTTAGAGTAAGCTGATATTTTCTTTAGCGTCACCTGAGACCGGTGTTTTGTGAAAGAGGCTTTGCATCCTGGTTATGGATTCTTAATTTGCTTTACAACGTTAATGTGGCCGATGGTATGGATCTGCAGACTTGTTACCTTGTGTGAAAGGTCGTGGGAGCATTACCGCGGGAATATCGTACAAGTGTGACATTTTAGTCACTTGATTGATTGAAGATTTAAACCAAGTATGAAGAATGTGGTAATATCGCTTATTTGAGAATTTATGCTTGGAGGGAGCTCGGTTCATTTTCTTGCGGACTGTGGAAGTTTTCTCCGGTTATGATGGTTGTTCTTGTGTGTTATGGGAAAAAGGGTTTATTAGAGACCCGTGAAAGGTAATTAGCCTAGTACGGTGCGATCAGAATCGGTTTGAGGTCTATCGATGGATTTAAATATGAATATGGGCTCTATATCAGGCCAGAGGTATTCATTTCAGTATGTCGCTCCTCGTGGAGGAGTATTAGAACGTTGGGTGTTATTTCGGTGTCTGCTATTTCATATGATACTATATTGTGTCGTGTGAGTTGTGCAACGACTTGATAATTTTCTTATGTGTTGAGATTCCGCGTAGCGATGGTATTATGTGAGCAGGATGGCTCGTGAGATTCAGATCATATTCGCACCTCATTTGTGCTTGAGTTTTGTAGCTTCTGGCGCTATATGTCTCCCCGGGGATGGTATTGTGAACTTAGCGTTACTTGTGACCGATATTTAGTATTTTGTAGTAATGAGCAATTTAGCTCGGTGTGTATCTCCTTATGTGAAATTTATGTGTGGATCGGGTGGCACGCCGCCACGGGTATGTTATTTGGATCGGGATGCACGCCGCATCAGTGTGATGTTGAGTATGGTTTTCTATATTATATTTTTGTGTGTTTTGTTTCACATTTTCTGAGGGAAGTTCATATTAGTGCGTGAGTTGAGTAGTTCCTCCCAGAGTTCATTTTCCTTATGTATAGCATTAGAGGTTGTAGTTTATTGGCACGTTGTGGCATCATATGAGACTTTTGGTCATGTATGGGGTGGCTTATTGCCTTAGCGGTTCGAACTGGGAGAAAAGAGATTAATGGATCTGGATCAATGCAATCAGATCATATGAAGTGTATTAAAGAACACATACCATTATTTGGTTCATAGTGAGGTGATGATTCTAGTCAAAAGGAGAGGTTCAATGATTTGTTGACTCTGCAGTTGGTTATGA
This sequence comes from Nicotiana paniculata, assembly GCA_005239505.1. NCBI lineage: Eukaryota > Viridiplantae > Streptophyta > Magnoliopsida > Solanales > Solanaceae > Nicotiana > Nicotiana paniculata. The sequence goes on from ML304044.1 coordinate 39,051, forward strand.
AATTCTACACATCTCGTTCATCGTGGCAGTTATGTAAAAGTTGGGGCAAGATGTATATAGTTCATGAGATGCATTGGGAGCATCAGGTTCGTGGAATTTTGGCTATTAAAATCAGAGAATGTTATTATGGTTAGGTGAATTATGTGGTGTATGTTGTTAATTCAGCAAAGACATGCAATCATATTATGGTACATCGTGTGGTGATTGATATTGTGTTCGTATGTTGGAAATAGGCTTGGTAGAGAATTTTGAGTGTTATAATTTGGCTCTAAGGCTTATTTGGCTAAGTAAAAAGGGAAATCTTCAAATTTGTTTGAGAAAATGTACTCAACTGGGTTGTGGTAGCACGGGCAGGTGCACGAGGTGTTGAACAACGATTTTGGACAACTCCGGAGCAGTTCTTGGCACGTTCGAGGACGAACGTATGTTTAAGTGGGAGAGAATGTAACGACCCGACTGGTCGTTTTGAGCTCTAGCTTGTCGTTCAGCCGTTTGAGGCCATGAGCAACTTCACTTCAGGTGTTATGACTTGCACGCGTGGTCGGAATTGAATTTTGGGAAGTTCAGAGTCGATTTGGAAAGAGAATTCTCATTTCAGAAGCTTTAAGTTGGAAGAATTGGTTGAGTTGTGTTCGAGTAAACGACCTTAGAATCGGGATTTGAAGGTTCCGGCAAGTTCTTATGATGATTTCGGACTTGGGCGTATGTTCGGATCGGGTTTTGGATGATCCGGGATCGTTTCAGCGCCTATTGTGGAAGTTAACATTCTTGGAAGAAATTCATAAATTTGGGTTGAAGTGTGTTTCTGTGTTATCGATATCCGTTTGGAATTTCGAGTCTGGAAATAGCTTCGTATGGTGATTCTGGTATTGGGAGCGCGAACGGAAGTGGATTCGGAGATCCGTAGATCATTTTGGGGTAATTTAGCTAAATTTAGACATTTGAAGGTTTTTTAGGAGTTCGACCGAAAGTGAAATTTTGTATATCGGGGTCGGATTCCGATTCCGGAGGTTAGAGTAGGTCTGTAATGTCGAATATGACTTGTGTGCAAAATTTGAGGTCAATCGGACGTGATTTGGTAGGTTTCGGTATCGAATGTAGAAGTTAGAAATTTTAAAGTTCACTAAGCTTGAATTGGAGTGTGATTCATGGTTTCGGCGTTGTTTGATGTTATTTGAGGCCTCGAGCAGGTCGGTGGGATGTTATGGGACTGGGTCGTGTGATTGGACGGGGTCCCGGGCGCCTCGGGCGTGTTTCAGATCATTTCGGGCTGTTTTGCAATGGCTGATGCTGGTGTCTGGTGTTGTTCTTCGCGTTCGTGAGGATCCTCTCACGTTCGCGAAGAAGTATTTTTCTTCAGGGACTTTGTTCTTCGCGTTCGCGTAAGGAGCCTCGCGTTTGCGAAGAAGAAAATATCTGTTACGCAGGTCTGACTTCGGAGGCTCATATCTCTCAATCTATAAGGAATTTTGAGATGATTTAAAAATGAAAGTTGTATCCTGTTTTTAGTTTCTATAAAGGTAAACCATTTAGAATTTTGATTTGTGTACAAAGAATTATGGCGGGTACCGTATAGGGTATCGGGGAAGATGAAGAATAAATTTGTGTTGCACATAGCTGACTTTGGAAGCTTATTTCTCGAAATATATAAGGAATTGGGAGACTCCAAAACCCGAACGTTTTAGATCTTGAAGTATAGTTTTCAGAACATTAAACCATTTGTCATTTAGAGTTCTGTGCAAAAAGTTATGACCATAATACTAGAGGCTGTCTAAGAAGAGTTTGGAATGACTTTTCGAGAATTTTTGTTCTTCGCGAACGCGAGGGGAGGCCCGCGAACGCGAAGAAGAGTTTCCTGGCAGTGTATAAGTTTGAAAAAAATGGGTTTGGATCATTTCATCTCATTTCCTCCATGGGAGACGACCTAGGGGCGATTTTGGAGCTTCATCTTCATCATCTATGTCAAGGTAAGTGATTCCCACCTATTTCAAGTTAAATACTTGGATTATATATATATATTAACATGGAAATTAGTGAAAACTTAGTGAAAACTTGGGGTTTTGGTAGAAAATCTATAAATTGGTATTTTTGGATTTGACCACGAATTTGAGCATGAAATTGAGAGTAAATTATATATTTGAGTTAATGAGGCTATGGGTAAAGTTTATCTTCGAAAATTTTCAAAATCCGGGCACGTGGGCCCGAGGGTGATTTTAATCGACTTTTCGATCGGGGTTAAAAATTGTTATAAATTGGATTATAATGAGTATTCGAGTATATATTTATGGGTTTGCACAATTTTTGGCTAGCTTTGGGGTGTTGTGCATCAATTTGAGTCATCGGAAGGGCTTCGAAGCCGGTTATGGAACTTCGGAGCGAGGTAAGTCTCCTTTCTAACCTTGTAAGAGGGAATTGTTCCCATAGGTTAAATAATTAATTATGTGATACTATTTGTGGGGGTCTATGTACGCACGAGGTGACGAGAATCCCTATGTAGCTACTAGTTATGCCTATGTCCGGGTAGTTTTAGGTTTACATCATGCTTTGTTGTTATTATATTTGGCTTGTGTTTATTGTTTGCTTTGAGAAGAAGCTGGATTGAGCATACTTATTAAATATTTTTGAAAGGAATCGAAAATTGTTATAAAAATGGGAATCTTGAAAGTTCATGTTTTGAAAATAAATGGAAGAATACTTTAATAACTCGAGAAATCTATATGTAACCGCGTCGCATGTATGATTCACGAGCGGAGTAAGTCCTCCTACCACACTCTTATGGGATCGGGTCGTTCGCCTCGACAGGATTTATGTACTACTCTCATGGAAGTGGGCCGTTCGCCTTGACAGGTTAATAGATGCATCTATGGTTCGCGCTGTTCAACCCTTCGGCAGTGCACGATTTACTTTTATGTTGGATCGGGCCGTACGCCTCGACATTTCCTATATATAAATTATCCTCATGGAATCGTGCGTAATATTTGGGCTAGAATCCAGTATATCTAAGGGCTTTCCCTTATTTGAAGTATGACAGCCTCTTTGAGGAAATCCATTGTATCTATGTATATGCTTCGGTATGGAGGGAACTTGCTAATTGAGAGTTGAGTAAGTTGTGAAAAAAAAGAGGAAAAGTACCACGTAATTTATATCTGTTGTTTCATATATTTGCCTTGTTTCGTACTTATTCATTTCGTTACTGTATCTGATATTATTTGACCTCTAGTAAGTGTTAAAGTCGACCTCTCGTCACTACCTCTTCGAGGTTAGGCGGGATACTTACTGGGTACACGTTATTTTTGTACTCATACTACACTTGCTGTGTATTTTGTTGCACAAGCACATGTATGTCTAGTGGCTAGCTTGGCGTAGCGACATGGTTGATATGGAGACTTAGGTGAGCTGTATCCCCCGAGACGGCCCACAGCCAGCATAGTCTCCTTCAGAGTGTTGTATTTTCTTTTCTGTCCAATTTGTATTCCGGACAGTTATTGTATTACATCTGTTTCCTAGAAATTGCTCATGCACTTGTGACACCGGGTTCTGGGATGACTTTGGGATTTATTTGTTAATTAAATTTGTTAAGACATCGTTATTTACTCAGTAAAGTTTATTGATTANATTTTAGTGTTGGCTTTCCTGACAGAGGTTTCCGGCGCCATCACGACCTTTCATAGGATTTTAGGTCGTGACATGCAGTGTGTAGTATGAGTACAACCGACCCAATGTACTCTGTAAGTGTCGAGCCTAACCTCGACAACGTAATGACGAGGCTATGACAGGACACCCACGTAAACAAACTGTGCAGACAGAAATATACGAACAACTTAACAACAAATAAAGATTAAATATGTACTATTGGGAGGGGACATGCGAAAAGGGGTACAAAATACGGTGACTACAACAGAGAATAACAACATGAATCAGTCATTAAACCTTCATCCAATGAGATGGATAAACATAATGAATATGAACTGCACGGCATCACCCTTCGTGATTTTATTCTCTATCTCACCATGAAACAGAAATAATGGCACGACACCTATCGTGCTTTTACTCTCAATCTCTCCGTAAAATAATAAATACGGCACTGCATCACCCTTCGTGCTTTTACTCTGAATTTCATCATGAAATGATAAATACGACACGGCATCACCCTTCATGCTTTAACTCTCTTCCTCACGATGCATAAATCAATAATAGAACAATAATCAGCACAACAACACCCTTCGTGCATTAACACTCTCTCCCTTACCATGAAGCAAAGAACATATAACATTTGGGAGAAAGAATGGTCAAGAATAAACCTTACATCAACAACGTTTCCAAAATACCGAGCCTCAACTTCCATTAGTATTCAATTATCACAAATAACTCATAAATGCGGAAATAATGATCAATTTAGTAATAAGCTAGTCTAGGCATAATTTTCATTATCGAAGAAGGAAATAAATCACGAGAAAAAAGTTTCAACCGCATGTTCTAACCCAACAACAACGCATAAGTACTCGTCACCTCACATATATGTTGTAACCAACATTTAAACACGTAGCAAATAGTCAAACAAGTCCTAATCCCTCAAGTCAAGGTTAACCACGACACTTGCCTCACTCCAAAAATCAACTCAAGGCTCAACCACGGTTTTGCCTTTAGAACAAGCCTCTGAACCAACCAAATCTAGCAAAATATAACCAAACGATTCAAAATAAGCCTTAGGAACTACCCACGTGCAAAAGGTTCAATTAGGTCATTATTGAAAAAGACAACAAAAGTCAATCCCCGGGCTAGCTTGGTCCAAACCCGAACTTCGGACAAAAACCCAAGTACCCATTCAACCCCGAGCCCGATTATGTAGTTTGTTTCGAAATCCAACCTAGATTTGAGGTCTCAATTCCAATTTTACAAAAATCTCTAATTTCTACCTTGAAAATTCTTGATTTTAGGTTAAAATCTTATGAAATGTGATGGGTAATTGAAAGAAAATAGGTTAGAATCACTTAACAACGAATTGGGGAGGAAGCGCTCATGGAAAGATTGCCTCCAAGGTTTCTAGGTTTGAAAATTTGAGAGAATGAGAAAAATCCCGTCAAACATAGCTTTTACCCAGCTACAGATGTCGCAATTTCCATACCATGTTGGCAATTGCAAACATTGCAATTACGAGAAGGAGGTTGCAATTGCAAACTCCCCTCAGATTCCCAGTAATCGCAACTGCGATAATTAGGTCGCAAATGCGAACCCTAATGCCCTCGCAAATGCGGAACTCTCCTTCACAAGTGCGAAGATTCTCAATAATTTGCTGAGTCGCAAATGTGACTCTGCCTTCGCAAAAGCAAAATTGGCAAGTTCGCAAATGCGAATGATGCGTGGCTAGAATTCATGATTTTTAGCATTATATACCTTGCATTTTATGTGCTTT
>ML304052.1:0-18411 GCA_005239505.1 Nicotiana paniculata
GTTTGATTGCTCGAGGACGAGCAAAGGTTTAAGTGTGGGGTCTTGATGAGAGGCTAGAATGCATAGTTTAACATGTAATATACCTCACATTTGAGGTGCATTAATGATAAAAATACACTTGTTATGTGCTTAATAGAGTTTATTTTATGTGTAGGTGAATTGGAGATGGAAACGGAGCTAAAGGGATGCAAATACGTCGAAAATACGCAAAAGGAGACACCCGGGAGATAGCCGGGCATTTGCCCCCTAAAGCCTAACCCTACCTGACATTAGGGGGCGTTAGGGCACAAACGCCAGGCCTGCCCTGGCCTTAGGGGTGCGTTAGAGCTCAAACGCCCGGGGTTCCCAGTTTCGGCCAAATCCGAGTTTTGACGAGTTAAGTGTTTCCCGGTTGAAATAGAAGTCTCCCACATGGTTAGGGTTCGCCCTAAACATATAAATAGACACCAAACAACACAACTTAGAAAAAGATGAAGAAGATTCGGAAGGATTTCGAAGGACTCAACAAGAAAACATCATAAAAGTGACAAACATTGATTTCTACATCTAGTATTCATTACTTTGTATTTCAATTATGCAATTTATTTTAGTTTTGATTCTCAATAACATGAGTAGCTAAATTCTTTAGTCTAGGGTTTTGGTAGAACCCGTTGGGNAAGTGTAGACGAAAGTCATAAACGAGGGTCTAGAGGTTAGATTAGAGATAACGATACCTCGGGTGCCATCTATAGTGAACTGTATTGCGATCTAGCTAGCGTAACTTGAGAGAGTGCGTTTAGTAAATTATCATAATTACGTGAGAGAGATTTATTATAGTTAGAGCGTTCATGATTGACAAAGATAGCCAATTAAATTATAAGAAATATCCAAGGAAGAATTCACGCGTAGACCCTTTATTATCATTGTTTATATTATATTGTTAGTTAATTGCTAATTTATTATTTTGTTATTAGATTTAGTAACCATCACCAATTGATATTCAAAAGTCTTGAGAAAAGTGATTAAGTTACAGTTTAGTATTTTATAGACACAATTGATACGTAAATTCCCTTTGGGATCGACTTTGGGTGTAATACCCCATATTATATTTGCAGCGCCCGTTTAGTCTTCTACAAGACATAGTAGAGCGTGATCTATAGCCATGGCCAAAAATTCTAAAATGGTCACTCAAAAAGGGAATTAGTTATTCGTCACGCCCGTCTAAGGGAAAATCAAATGCGCCTCCCCGTATTGAGGAGTGCACTCCCGGTCCCTTCGAGACAACCTCCAATTTAAAAAGTGATAGACCATCCTCGACACCGGGCCGATGCGAGCCCATGTCTCGGTACATAAGTGTGGTGACCGACGTGAAGAAGGTGAAGACAGATTGTTGCTGGGGGGCAAGCAGTACAAGTAGAAATCCCTTCACCCGAGGAAAGCATAGTTACACATAAAGTTGGTTTCCTCAGCGTATATATGTATCCTTTTAATTTAGGCCCCGTGAATCCTTCTTATCCACCGATAGACCCAGTGATCCTCAATTTCTGTCGTCAGTATCGAGTGATGCTCGGTCAAATTTATCCCTCTTTCTGGAGAATTGTCTATATGATTAGATATTTCTCGAACATGGTGGGCGGATGTCTTTCACCCTCGATCATCTGATCAGATTATATAGCCCTCGTCTATATCGATGGGGATTAGGCAAGCTGCAACATCGATCTACCAAAGCATTATTTTCTTGCATCGACGAAGACAAAGACCGGGGATGGATGAGATGGTTTGTTCGAGTCAGGACCTTGGACCTCATCCCTGCCGAGAAGATGCCATTCCCGGAGGAATGGAACATGAGATGTAACACCTGAATTGCTTCATTTTCTTCTTCTGAACTGACCCTTTTGCTTTTTAATTGATTCTCTTCTGAATGCATAGCCACCGTGTGGTTCCCTGGTGCGGTTAGGGACCTCCTGGGATGGGTTAAGCTCTTGGATTCTGCCTCTCCGTATAATGAACGCGTTTGGCGTGATTTGGCCAAGACGCGATGGCAGGCCATGAATCATGGTATGCTCTCATCACTGTTACTTCTCGATTTCTTATGATCAGATTTCATGGTGACAAGTATCACATTTTACATTTGTGCAGGCCTCGGGGAAGCCGTTTCAATGGGACCACCTTCTCCTGGCAAAGAAGAGGCCCAAAAACCTGCCGAGGGCAAAAAGAGGAAGAAGGAGACGCATGCTGAGTCTCTGAAACCAAAGAAACCTAAGGCTAAAAAGCTTAAGACCGATCCATGGTATTGACCTCAACAGCTGTAGAAAGTCTTCGTACTGAAGACGAATATGACGACAGTTGCCCTTTGGTACAAAGGGTAAGACGAAGCGCTGATGCTTCGAAAGTTGCTGGGCAGAAGGCTGTCGAGTCGGCGGTGGTCGATGCGGACCCATCTTGCGCTGAGGAGACCCTCGAGGACGGTTTGGGTGAAGTCCCTGGGCCAACTGTTGGACGGGATGCGACCTATGCTGACGAATATCTGGTTGGAGGAGCCGATTATGAGATTCTTCGAGGGCGAGAGGAAGCCTCGATAGAAGTCGATGCCCTGGGAGATGTGCAATCGGGCCCGTCATTTTCACCGGGGAAAATTTGGGATGTCTAGAACAGGGAAGCTTCTCATGTTGGGGCCTCTTAGGGAAAGGATGATTTATTCAAGGACTACTTTGTTGGTGTCGAAGAAGACAATGATCTTGATGCCCCGGTTGCTCTTGAGGAAGATACGAGACTCCAAAAATGGGTAACTTCTTGATATATTATTTGTGCTTCAAGTTTTTATTCTTGTTTTTCTAACTCCTCTCCTTTGCGTTGTAGGTCATGAAGTTGTATGATCAGGCTTTCTCCAAGCTATAAGAAGAGCTGACTTGTCGTGAGGAGGAGCTTGAGAAGCTCACATCGGAGTCAAATGAGCTGAAGGCTTTGTATGCCCAGAAATAGGAGGAGTTGGTCGACCTCCGGGCAGGCTCAGAGAAGGCGCTCCAGGAGAGGGCTAACTTCATCGAGCAGGTAATCTGGTATTTCATGAGCTTGTCTTTTATTGTTATAACTTGGTGCTTATTACCTTAGTTCGGTATTTGTAGTTTGAGCAAAAGGATGCTTGGAGGGGAGCTTCGGGGAGAGATCGCGGCCAAAGATGTCGAGATCCTAGAGCTGAAGCGGTATAATAATAGCGTGGCCTCGGAGAGGAACGTTCTTCGGCAGGAGCTAGCCTCGACTCAGTGTCTTCTTTGAGGTTCTCACGAGGAAGATGCCGCATTATCCATGGCCAAGCCCGAGGTTGATGCATTCGTGTCCTCGTACAAAGATGATGTTGCCGCCGCAAATAATCAGGCCAGAGAGATATCCGAAGAGGCCGAGCTCAAATTGGCTCGGGCCGTTGCTCATGCTCGATTGGAGCTAAGAGGAAGACCCTCGAGGAGGTGCACGCCAAGGGTTTCGATCACTCTGCTGAGATTGAAGAAGTCAAGGCCTTGGAAGATGAATCAGCAGTTCTAATTACTTCGGATGAGGGCTCGGCAAGCGACTCGGGAAGTAGTGAGGATGAAGGATAGGATACTTTTCCCCTTTTTACTTCTTCTTTTTTGTATGCGGGCTCCTCGGGGGAGTTTTGTAAGCATTCTTGTAAATACATTTTTGGAAATTTAAAGGATTCCTTCGCTTCGTGCCTTTAAAACTTTGCCTTTTAATGTTTATGCAAAAGTTAATCTTTGAATTTAAATTTAGCCCCTTCGAGCCCGGTCTCGGAGTAACGGAGACCCTTGAGATTGGGCCGTTTAGATTTCAGCTGCATACCTTCCCAAGGTTGATTTAACCCATCGATCCCTCGAGCGCTGTATCATAGCGTCATTCTTATGATGAAACTGTGAACTGACCGAGGTGGCCCTATTGGTACGTTTCCCAAGATATCATAATGGCTCTGTCAGAGCTGATGGGCTATCAGAGTAAATGAATAGCGTCGCTTCCCTTATATATATTTTCTTTTTCTTCATTGAGGGCTTTACTGTTTGCAAAGATAATTTTCTCTTTGGAGTCCCTCTTCTTGCATCATTTCTTCTGCTATCTCAGTTTGAAGCTTTCACCCGAGTTTTCATCTTCTTTTACTTGCTTCACAAGAGTCGTGGATGCGATGCCCAAATCTGCTCACCAAGAAGAGGGAAGCTCTACCTCTGCTTCCCGTCCGGCCGATGGTACACCGCCGATGTTTGGTGAGCTAACCTCGAATTGTTTCATCTCGAGGAAGGACTTTACGTTAGAGAGACCTCTCGAAGTTTCGGGCCATCGAGAACACGCATCGAGGTTTATTTCATCAATATAAGAGAGGCACCCCGAGGCCATAAGGAGAGACTGCGGATAGGGAGAAGATGTGATATTGCAGATACTTTCTCGGGAAGAAGGTATCATGGCCCATGTAGAGGGGTTTTTGAATTTATACACGTACCCTTTTACGTTGGGCCCTCTCGTCCGAGTCATACTCGAGTTTTGCTGAAGATATCGAGTTACCTTGGATCAGGTCCACCCATCGTTCTGGCGGATAGTGTTGATGATAAGATTTTTTACAAAGAAGGCCGAGCTCGAGTTCACCCTCAGCCACCTCATCAAACTATGTCGGCCTTTACATTACCGAGGTATGGTTACTCTACGACGTCAATCCACCAGGCCCCTTATCACCAGTGATGATGAGGATGGGAATGAGGGTGGATGAGTCGGTTTTTCCGAGTGAGGATTGTTGATGTTATTCCTGCGAAGTTCCTGCCGTTTCCCGAGAAATGGAATTTTACACGTAAGTGATACGCTGTACTTTGCCATTTGTTGTTCTCAGTGGAGTCAGACTCCGTAACAATGTTTTCTTTCTTTCTCTGCAGTGATCCCGTGGTTTCCACACGAGGTCCCCGACCTAGCAAATTGTACTCGGAAACTGGCAGCTTGTTCAACCTATGATGGACGCAAGTGGCGAGATCTGTCAAAGGGCAGATGGGAAACAAAACACCATGGTATGTGCTGTATGGTTCCTTTCTTAAGGAATACTCCTCTTTATGTTTGTTAATTTATTTACTGCAGGTATTGGTGAGTTTTCTTAAGTGAGACCATGCCCTCTTAGAGAGGAGGAAAGACCTTTGGCTTCGGATCCAAGTCAAGGTAATAAAAGGAAAGGATCCTTGGTGGACGAGGATGTTCAAAGTGAGGCAGGGCCTACCCGGAGGCACACAGAAGATGCAACCATCGAGGAAGGTCTCGCATCCATTAACCGGCATACAAGCGGTGACGACCGAAAGGGACGGCACCACATCGAAGGCTAGGACCGAGAAGTCTCCTGAGGCAATTGGGCCTGCTGAACCTAGGGGCTCCAGCCTCGGGGGAAAGGTTCCACGGGAGGGGATGAGTGAAGGTCCTTTGCCACCATCTTTTTCTCCCTTTGAAGGTACTTCAAAGGATGTTCACGGCGGTTCAACTAGGGCCGATGAGACCAGACCAGTGGATGCACGCTCAACATTCGAGGAGGCTCAGCGACTCTGCTCTATGGTGAGACTCGGTAATATTTTGGCCTTCTCTGCTTCGTACTTTTATCCTTCTAACTGGGCCTTCCTTCCCACAGGCCTTCGACAAGCTCAAGTCTGAGTTGCTTCGCTGTAAGGCTAAGTTGCGGAAAGCCTTGGACGGGGAGAAATATCTTAGGATTCTTTGTGATCAGAAGACAAGAGAGTTGATACACCTTCGACCGGAGATGAATCAAAGTCAAAATTACAAGGGCCATCTCGACAAGCAGGTAACTTTCATATTGAGGTAATATCGGCTTCTTTTTCCACTTTCAGAAAATAATGTTTCGCCATCTCAATTGCAGAGAAAAATAGAGGTGCTGGAACGCCTTTGGGGCGAAATCGGTTAGGCCAATTTCGAACGCAACGAGTTGAAGGCACAAATAGGTGCTCATTTTGCGGCTGAAAGGAAAGCTTTGTCTAAGGCCTCTGCCCTCGAGATACAACTTCTTGATGCTCGAGGAAGCAACTCGGTTCAGACGAGTAGGATTACCAAGCTTGAGACAGACCTTTTGAAGATGAAGGCCGAGGTCGTGGAGGCTCGAGCCGAAGCCGAAGCCGAATCTGAAGCCGAGGAGGTTCGAGCAAAAGCTGATAAAAAGGTGGCCATCTACCTGAAAGATATCGCCGAGGCTCGTATGATGTTGGGGGAGGCTTCCGATCGAGAGAGAGTGATCAATGATTATGCTCGATGCAAATCCCGGAGGGAAACCCTCGAGGAGATCCATCCTAGGGGCTTTGACCTCTCGGAGGAGATAGAGCAGGCCAAGGCGGATGAGTTCGATGCCAAGTTCCTTATTTTTGATGCCAAAGACAATGAGGAAGAGGCCGATGAAGGATACGGTCCCCAGGATGCTAATGGAGCCGTAGTCCCCGAGGGGAAGAATGACTAAGTCCCCGAGAGTAAACTAGGCTTTTTCTTTCTTGATTCTTTGCATAGGGCTCTCGGAGAGCATTGTAAATTTGTCTTTGTATCATTACATATATAAAAATAAACCTTTCGTTTTTCCCTTTATAAATTTCTACTTGTTTGTGTCTTTGTTTTTGTTCTGACACAAACAAGTAGAAATTTATAAAGGGAAAAACGAAAGGTTTCTTTTGTGACAATAATTAGTTCGATGAGTTGGACTTCGAAATGAAACCCTTGGGGTTTTGTGCTTGATGAGAAATTAGTAATAGCTGATAGTCAACCATTTAGGGATCAGTCCTCGAGTCAGATTTTGACTCAGGCTCATCGACCCTTAGGTTTTTCATATCGTCCCTGAGGCTCTTTAGATTGGCCAGAGGCTTTTTAGGCTGGCCCTTAGGCTCTTACGCATTGTTTAGAGATGATATGATTGAAGCTCTTTATGTTTGGCCGTAGCCTTTTAGTCCCCAAGTGAGGTAATCTCGGCGTCTATATCCAGGGTATGCCTTTTTAAGGGTCTTACAAGTTCGAATATATAGCCTGGACTTTAATATCGGGATTATGCCTTTTTACGGTCTTACAAATTTGGGCATGCCTTGTTGAGGTCTTACGGATTTGATGTTGCCTCATTGAGGGCTTATGAATTTTAATGTTGCCTCATCAAGGGCTTACAGGTTCAATGTTGCCTCATGGAGGCTTACGAGCTCGAGGTTGCCTTATGGAGGGCTTACAGGTTGAATGTTGCCTCGTGGAGGGCTTACGAGCTCGAGGTTGCCTTATGGAGGGCTTATAGGTTGAATGTTGCCTCGTGGAGGGCTTATGTTTTTTAGCATCCCTCTTCGAGGTCTTACAGATTCGATATTACCTCATGGAGCGCTTATGTTCTTGAGCATGCCTCTTCGAGGTCTTACAGATTCGATATTGTCTCATGGAGGGCTTATGGTTTTGAGCATGACTCTTCGAGGTCTTACAGATTTGATATTTCCTCATGGAGAGCTTATGTTCTTGAGCATGCCTCTTCGAGGTCTTACAAATTCGATGTTTTCTCATGGAGGGCTTATGTTTTTTAGCATGCCTCTTCGTGGTCTTACAGATTCGATATTACCTCATGGAGAGCTTATGTTTTTTAGCATGCCTCTTCGAGGTCTTACGGATTTGCTATTGCATCATGGAGGGCTTATGTTTTTGAGCATGCCTCTTCAAGGTCTTACAGATTTGATATTGCCTCATGAAGGGCTTATGAGCTCGAAGTTTCCTCATGGAGGGCTTACGATCTCGAGGTTGGATGGCTCGGTGAGCTGACGATTGATGACAGTCCTCGAGTGTTCAGGAGTTTTTGGCCATGGAGCCGTTTCTTGTGAAACTAGCAAACGTCTTTGCAGCATAAAGCATTTTGATGAAATATATATTCCTTCGATTACTTGGTATAAGCATACATGTATTCTCCATCGAGGGTTTGATTATTCTATGCGGACACAGTTCATTCGACCATTTGGTCTGATACATCATTCTCCTGTCGAGACCCTTTTTGGCATATTTCAATTTCTTCGAGGAGGTGATCTCCCGGGGGGATGCCCCCCCCCCCCAGTATTTGAGGTTGATTGAAGAGAAGTCTCGAATACTTATGAGTTCTCCTTAGGTAGCATATGGATGTTTCATCTTTAAGAACCTCGTCGGTAAAACCCATTTGGGATAAAATCTGATCTAAGGAAAAAAAAGCGCAACACGCATGCTTTAAAACCTAAGGTATTCGAGCTGGAGGGTGCTTCGATTCCTCTCAATCGAAAACATGCACATGACTAGTAGAAAACATAAATAAGAAAGGGAGGGGGTTGTACCTTAACCGTGGTAGCGTTCGAGCCTCGATATGTTTCAATCGCTTGTCCCGAGGACGCGACATGGTCCTTTATTCGTCCATTCGGGTGCAACCGAGAATGTAGTTTGTGACTGCTACTTGGTTGTTTGCTTGTCCTTTGGATCCTTCGACGCAGAAGGCATCGATGTTGGTGCCACATCGTGCACCACGAACATCTCTCTTGTTGCATGCTGCTCCCCGTATACTATTTTTGTTCCGTCCTCCATTGGAAATTCAGCATTTGATGAAGGGTTGATGACACTGCTTTCATACAGTGTATCCACCGCCTCCCGAGTAAGGCATTATACCTCATGTCACCTTCGATGACATGAAACTTGGTATTTTGGGTTGTACCGGCCACGTTGACCGGTAGGGTGATCTCCCCTTTGTTGTATCGCTCACCAAGTTGAATCCATTGATGACTCGAGAGTCGGGCACGACTGGTCGAGCAGCCCGAGTTGTTCTACCACCCTCGACCTGATTATGTTGGCCGAGCTACCTGGATCCACGAGCACATGCTTAATTTGAAATTTATTCAAAAGAAAAGAAATTACCAATGCGTCGTTATGAGGCTGAGACAGGGTCTCGATGTCTTCTTTGCTGAATTTGAAAGCGTCCTCGGGTATGTAACTCCGACTTCGCTTTTCCCCGGTGATGGATATTTTCGTTCGCTTGACGACGGATCCTTGTGGGGTGTCGATCCCTCCAATGATCATGTGGATGATGTGTTGTGGTTCTTCTGTTTCATTTTTCCTGTTCGCTTCTCTTTCCCGAAATTGAATTTTAGCTTGGTCGCTGAGGAACCCTCGAAGGTGCCCTTTACTGATCAATCGGGCTACCTCTTCTCGGAGCTGTCTGCAATCCTCGGACCTATGATCGTGAGTGCCGTGATATTCGCACACCAAGTTAGGGTTCCTTTGTGAAGTATCTGACAGTATGGGTTTTGGCCATCTGGTATCTTTGATTTTACCTATGGCTGATACGATGTCTGAAACATCAATGTTGAAGTTGTACTCAGATAACCGGGGTGCCTCCACCAGCCCCATGTGGCTGTCGAACCCGACTTTGTTCATGAGTCCCCGGGAATTCTGACCTCGATCCATCTTTCAATTATTATGAGGTATATTGCACCTCAGGGCGTTTCTTCGATCTTCGATGTACAGTTGGTACCTTTCCTTGCTTGGCTTTGGTTCTCTCTCTGTAAACCTTGATTACTTCTCTAAGATCCTGCTAGGGTATATTGAGCCCAAGGGGGCTCCCAATTGGCCGTCCTCGACCCTGATCTTTGAATGATACCCGTTGTGCATATCCGCCCAAGTTACGGCGGGATATTCAACCAAGTTCTGCTTTAGCTGCTTCGAAGCTATCGAGCTCTGCTCGTTCATTCACTGCCCAATCATCGGAGACTGGTGGTAATTCCATTCGCTCCATTCGAAAGCAAGATACAAATTCCCTTAGCATCTCCTTTTCTCTCTGCTTGATTTTGAAGACGTCAGACTTCCTTGTAGCGACTTTGATGGCATCGGCATGCACCTTTATAAAACATTCTGCCAACATGGCAAATGAATCTATTGAATTTGGGGGTAGGTTATGATACCCCATCATGGCTCCCTTAGACATCGTTTCTCCAAATTATTTCAACAGGACGGACTCAATCTTGTCATATTTTAAGTCGTTCCCTTTCATAGCACAAGTATAGGCAGTAATATGCTCATTGGGGCCTGAGGTCCCGTTATACTTCGGAAGATCGGGCATTCTGAACTTCTCCGGGATGAGCTTCGGAGCCGCGCTTGATGGGAATGGCTTTAGCACAAACTTCTTTGCATTTACACCCTTTAGAATCGGGGGCGCGCCCGGGATCTGATCGACCCTCAAGTTATAGGTCTCCACCTTCTTTTCGTTAGCTTCTATCTTCTTTTCGCCTGATTCAGTTCTCTTTGTGAGGTCTTTGAGCATCTTCATAATATCAGGGCCGGCTGCTGATCCGTTGTTGCTCAACTTTTTCGGTGCCTGCTCGACTCGAGGATCCATTTCCGGCGGTGCTGTGCTTCGGGTTTTTTGGTGGCTTTGTAGCGAAGCAATAGCCACATGTTGCGCCTGTAACATTTCAAAAATGACATGAAGGCTAACTTCTCTTTCCTCCCGAGCTGGAGTTTTCTGTGCTTTATGTTGGTTTTCCCAGTGTGCACTTCCGTTGGTATGAGAACTTATATCGACATGTTGGGCTTTGCGTGAGCCAAATCCACAGGGATTGGTGCTGGTGCCACCTAGGGTTTTTCAGTGGTACACCGGCGTCTGAAACAACTACACCGTTCTCTCCATGATCTTGAGGACTGTTGTTTTCGTGTGAATTCACTGAGTTAGACATTTTTTGACCTGAAATTAAAGATTCTTGGACAAGAAAAAAGTGTGAAGAATAACTTGTGTTTTTAGAAAACCAGCACTAAAACAATCACTATTATTTTTAGCCCCGTGGTGGGCGTCAAACTGTTTACCTTGAAAACAGTAATGACAATTATATTTGATTTTGTGGTTCTAAAAATATGTGATTTATTTTAATATTAGTTGTTAGGAAATATATGCTAAATGTGAGCTAGGAGAATAAGGTAAAAGTAACGAAAATTAGTGCTATGCAAACCATGCTCTTATAAAACATGGTCTCGATCTGGCCGAGGCAGGGCCTCGAGGTCGAACTATAATGCCTAATCAAAGGACGAACCATGGAGGAATAATAGTATAGAGGGCCTCGAGGATATCCCTTTATGATCAATTATGATCAATGAATGAAGAACAATTAATGAACACGATAAATGAAATGCAATAAATCTGTAGAACAAATGTTGAGTATGTTAAGAAGGCAGAGAATGTTCATGTTGTATTCAATATTCACGTGTCCCAAAAAATTACAAGGATTCCATTTATATAGGAGGGGGAATCCAAACATAGTACATGTGTAATTATTACAAAGAAATACAGTTGGTACAACCATTTAATGGCTTGGTACGGACTTGTACCATTCTTGAAGACTTGGTCAGCTCTAGCCACGTGCCCTTGGGAATTTCCCGTCTTTCCATGATGGTCACCGATATATTCTGCACCGGGGTCGAGCATAATGAGCCTTCGATGCGCTTCCTCGAGGGATACACCTCGGGATCGAACAATGATTTCCACTCCGGGCCCCTCGAGGTCAGTCATAGGATGCCATAACGGCCCTAAAATCGGATTCCCCGATTTTGGCCGTACACATGGTTCTTAAAAGATTTGATTTATCTTAATACTAGTTATTAGATAGGAAATACTAAGTGTGAGCCAGAGGGGTAAGATATGCAAACCAATATAGTCACAAGGCTGGGCCTCGAGGTCGAACGAAGACGCTAGTAATGAGCAGTCGACGGAGAAACAATAATGTTGGGGTCTAAGGGATAGCCTTTTGCGGCCAATAACGAGCAGTAAATGAAGAACAATTAATGAACACAATAAATGAAAAATAATAATCAGTGGAACAATTATTGAGCACACTTAGATAAGAAGAGTAGAGAATGTTCTGTGTTATTCAATATTCATGTGTGTTACAAAATGACAGGGGTCCCCTTCATATAGGAGGGGGAATCCCAACATAGTACATGTCTAATTATGACATGAAAATGCTATTGGTACAACTGTATAATGGCTTAGTACAGACTTGTACTATTCTTGCAGACCTAGTCAGCTTTAACCACGTGACCTTGGGAATTCCCGCCTTTCCATGATGGTCATCGATTTTCATAATGCCTCGAGGTACGCTGTCATGAGTCCTTGATATGATCTCTCGGGGGGAGTATTCGAGACTCGTACTGTGCTTCGAGCCCCTTGAAACCGGGCTTGGGATGTCATCGAGGCTCTAAAATCGGACTTCCCAGATTTTGGCCGTATACAGATAGTCCCCCCGTTTCTTAGAGTGAAATGATAAGAAATGATTTTGAATTCTCGGCTCTTTGATATATCCACCATGGCGTCAGCCAAGTGAGTTCATCAACTGATGTGAGAGAAAGGTTGCACAGAGCAGCTATTTGCCGCCTTTTCAATTTCTCCAATACGCTTAGAAAAACCTCTATAAATATTCCAACCCTTCTTTCTTAATTTTCACCCTTTGCAACATCTTCAAATCTTCATTTAGCAGCTTCTACTTTTATCCCTCATCTGCGTTCATCTCTTCGCCAGTTTTCTTCTCCTCATTCTGAAATTTTAACATAGTCATGGTAAAATCTTCTAAGACGTCCCTCAAAAAGGGAAAATGCCTTCTTCTTCACGCTCGTCTAAGAGCGAAATGACAGTTCCCCCTCGTGTTGAGGAGTGCCTCCTCGGACCTTGTGAAATGTCATCTGATTTTAAGGCTGATAAATCTTCCTCGGTAGCGGGCCGATGCGAGCCCACGTCTCGATATGTTGGTCCGGTAACCGATATTGAAAAGGCGAAGGTTGATTTTTGTTGGGAGAAGGCGGTGCAAGTGAAGGTCCCTCCATCTGAAGGAGATATAGCTATCTATAGAGCTGGTTGGGCCATTCCTTGGTGGAGAGAAGATAACTGGAAGATATTCCTTCATGTCGCAGATAAATTTTGATGTTGGGAAATTCTTCACCAATTTTTCTTTTCCCTGAATTCGAGTCCAAGTAACTTCACATATATGTTATATTTTTTAGGCAAAAATTCCTGTGGGAGTCTTAATATCCTCTCACTTGAGTTCTTGAGTGTTTTCCTAATTTCAAGGGAAGCATACCTTGCAAAAGCGTAGCCCAAACTGTTCTCGGTCCAGAAATCCAATTGAGAGATGTCGAAAAATACTCCGAAGGGAATGGACACCATCTAACAGATGCCACTGATGCTTAAAAGGAGTTGAGGGGAAGGCTTTCGATCGACAGCGAAGAAGAAAATGAGTATGCCCGATGCAGATCTCGGAAGGAGACCCTCGAGGAGATTCATGAGAAGGGTTATGATCTCTCGGAGGAGATAGAGCAGGCTAAGGCGGACGAGATTGGTGCTAATTTCCTCTTTTCTACCGACGATGAAGCCAATGCTGAAAATAGAGGGGAAGAAACTGACGATGATGCTAGTCCCGAAGGGTTGATGAAGGCAAAGTCCCCGAGGGGAAAAGATGAAGTCCCTAATATAAGGATAGGTTAGGTTTTCTTTTGGTAAAGGTCTCCTTATGGGAGTGTTGTAAATGTACCTTCGTACCACCATTTATATAAAGAGATCTTTCGTCTTGTTTTTGCATAAACTTTCATTTTGCCTTTGTCTTTGCTTTTTTGATTTTTGATGCTTGCCGTTGAGGTATTATAAGCTTGATTTATCCTCATCGAGGTCTTATTATTAGTCCCCGAGCGAGATGACATCGGCTTCATATCGAGTGTATGCCCTTTTAGGGGTCTTATAAGTTCGATATTATGGCCTTGGGGTGGATATCGGGGCTATGCCCTTTTAAGGTTTTACAAGTGTGGTGTTGCCTCATTGAGGTATTACATATTGGCCCTTAGGCTCTTTAGATTGGGTCGATTTGACCTCTAATATGGCTGTAGTTTTCCCTCATTTTGGCTAAAGACTTTTGAAGTTATGCCTTGGCATGTTTTGTGTTCGTCTGACTCTTCGATGGCTCGAATAATATCCTCGATTATAAGTCGATATGCGACGATAATTGAGTACCTTGTGAGGTTTTCTGAAAGGCTGATGTTTTGAAGCCTTTTTATTGAAGGCTGATTGTTTCGAAGCCTTTTCATTGTTCGGAGCTGATATTATCAAATCCCCTTTGCTTATGCTGGGGGTAGCCTGATTAACCGGTTCTTTTCGAAGTATGTTCAAAGTATTTTGAAGGCCTTTAGTTTTATTGTGGCGGTCGGACGTCTCCAAGCGTGTTAATTCGGCTGTAGCTGTTTAATATGACCGTAGTCTTTGTGTTTGGTCGTAGCCTTTAGTCCCCGGTTGGGATGATCTCCGCATCTATATTTGAGGTTATGCCTTTTTAGGGGTCTTACAAGTTCGAATATATAGCCTCAAACACAATGCCGGGGTTATGCCTTTTTAAGGTCGTGTAAATTTGGTCATGCCTCGTTGAGGTCTTATAGGTTCGATGTCGCCTCGTCGAGCACTTACTAGCTCGAAGTTGCCTGATTAAGGTCTTATGAATTTGAGTATGCCTCGTTGAGGTCTTATAAACTTGATTGCCTCATTGAGGTCTTACGGATTTGATGTTGCCTCATTGAGGTCTTATAAACTTGATTGCCTCATTGAGGTCTTACAGATTTGATGTTGCCTCATTGAGGTCTTATAAACTTTATTGCCTCATTGAGGTCTTACGGATTTGATGTTGCCTTATTGAGGTCTTACAAATTCGATGTTGCCTCATTGAGGTCTTACGATTTTGAGTTTTGATGACTCGATAATCTGACTGTCGATGGAAGTCCCCGAATGTTCGAGCGTGTTTGGCCCTCGAGCCGCCGGATGATAAGAGAGTAGGCTTTTTTGAGGCACAAACTGTTTTGATAAATAAAGATGCTTCTTCGATTACTTGATATATGTGTACATGTTTTTTCCATTTGGGGACTCGACTATTCTACACGGACACGACTCATTTGACCATTTGGCCCGATACAACATTCTCCTATCGAGGCCCTCTTTGGCATAACTTTGTTTCTTTAAAAAGGTGACCTCCGAGGGTGAATGCTCCCCAATATTCGAGGTTGATTGAAAAGAAGCCTTGAATACTTGATGAGTTTTCCTTAGGTAGCATATAGATGTTGCCTCATTGAAAACTTTGCCGGTAAAAGCCATTTGGGATAAAACCCGATCCAAAGGGGAAAAGAGTGCAACGCATGCTTTAAAACCCAAGGTCTTCGAGTTGAAGGGTGCTTCCATTCCTCTTGATCGAACACCTGTAAGAAGTTAGTATGAAGTGTAGATAGAAAAAGAGGGGGAAGGTTATACCTTAGCAATAATAGAGTCTGAGCATTGATATATTCCAATTGTCTGGTCGTTGTTCGCCTTCCATGGTGCCGAGTTTATAGGACCCTTTGCCTACTACTCCGAGGATGTGGTACAGTCCTTCCCAGCTAGGGCCTAGCTTTCCTTCATTTGGGTTTCGAGTGTTGAGAGTGACTTTCCTTAGGAATAAGTCCCCAACTCCAAAGTATCGGAGGTTTGTCCTCCTGTTATATTACCTTTTGATCCTTTGTTTTTGGGTGTTCATTCGGACTAGTGTGGCCTCTCGTTTTTCATCTATTAGTTCGAGGGCAGTAGTCATGGCCTCGTTGTTCGAGTCTTTAGTGGCATGTTGAAATCTGGCACTCGGTTTCCCGACCTCGACCGGTATCAAAGCCTCGAACCCGTATACCAAAGAGAACGGGGTCTCTCCTGTGCTTGAATTCGAAGTTGTTCAATATGCCTATAACACCTCGGGCGACACTTCTCTCCATTTTCCCTTCACATTTTCCAGCTTCTTTTTCAAGTTTTGAATGATGGTTTTGTTGGTGGACTCGGCTTGGCCATTTGCACTCGGGTGGTAAGGTGTCGATAGGATTCTTTTGATTTTATGATCTTCGAGGAATTTCGTCACCTTGCTGCCGATGAACTGCTTCCCGTTATCGCACGTGATCTCGGAGGGGATTCCGAATCGGCATATGATGTGGTCCCAAATGAAGTCAATGACTTCTTTTTCCCTTATTTTCTCGAAGGCTTGTGCTTCCACCAATTTCGAGAAGTAGTCAGTCAGAAATAAAATAAATTTGGCTTTACCTGGCGTCGTTGATAGGGGGACGACGATGTCCATCCCCCACTTCATGAACGGACACGGGGATAAGACTGAGTGTAGTTGTTCGCCGGGTTGGTGAATCATGGGTGCGAATCTTTGGCACTTGTCACATCTTCGAACGAATTCTTTGGTGTCTTTTTCCATGCTATCCCAATAGTACCCTGTTCTGGTCAGCTTCCAAATTAAAGCATCAGCACCGGAGTGGTTTCCACAAGTGCCTTCATCGACTTCTCGAAGCACATAGCCGGTGTCCCCTGGTTCCAAACACACTGCTAGAGGCCCATCGAACGTCCTTCTATATAGTGTTCCATTCTCGTCGAGTGAAAATCGGGCTGCTTTGGCTCGAAAGGCCCTCAACTCTTTTGGGTCTGTGGGAAGCTTCCCACTTCTTAGATAGTCGATGTATTTGTTCCTCCAATTCCATGTTAGACTTGTTGAGTTTATCTAGGCATGGACTTCTTCAATCACTGATTTGGATAGTTTCACGACAGCCCCCAGGAGTCTGTCATCTTCTTCGACGGACGATCCCAGGTTTGCGAGTGCATCAGCGTCACAGTTTTGTTCCCGAGGCACGTGGACCAGAGTCCATTCTTTGAAGCAATGCAACGTCACTTGAAGCTTGTCTAAGTACCTCTGCATCGTATCTTCTCGAACCTCAAAGCTCCTATTTACTTGGTTTACTACCAGAAGGGAGTCACGTTTTGCTTCAATTACTTATTCTCCTAGGCCTTTGGCCAGTTCGAGACCTGAAATCATAGCCTCATACTCGGCCTCGTTGTTACTCAATTTCAGAGTTTTTACGGATTGTCTAATTATGCCGCACGTGGGCGGTTTCAGAACTATGCCAAGTCCGGACCCTCTTACTTTGAGGCATCGTCAGTGAAGAGGGTCCATACCCCCGATGAAGTTCCCGATTTTAGCAAGAGTTCTTTTTCTACCTCGGGAACGAGGGCAGGCGTAAAGTCGGCCACGAAATCCGCCAAAATTTGGGACTTGATAGCCGTTCGGGGTTGGTACTCGATATCATACCCCCCCGTGCTCAATGGCCCATTTGGCCAATCGGCCTGATAATTCGGGCTTATGCAAGATGTTTCGAACATGGTATTTGTTAAAACACATATACGATGGCATTGAAAATAAGATCTGAATTTTCGAGATGCACTTATTAATGCAAGAGCTAATTTTTCTAAGTGCGGATACCTGACTTCAGCATCTCCTAGGGTCCGACTCACGTAATAGATAGAAAATTGCGTACCTTGTTCTTCACAAACTAATATGCCACTTACTGCTACCTTGGATACAACCAAATACAAGTACAACTTTTTGTACTCCTTCGTGGTATGGAGCAGAGGTGGGCTCGAGAGGTACCGCTTTAATCCTTCTAAGGCATGTTGGAATTATGGGGTCCATTAGTTGTTTTTCTTCTTGAGTAGGGAGAAAAAGTGGTGACCTCGAGATGAATCGGCCTAAGGCTGCTATCCTCCCGGTCAAGCATTGTACCGCTTTCACGTTGTTTACCACGGTAATCTCCTCGATGGCCTTGATTTTGTCGGGATTGTTCTCAATTCCCCGGTTCGACACCATGAAACCCAAAAAATTGCCCGATCTGACTCCTACGGTGCACTTCTCGGGGTTGAGCTTCATGTTGTATCTTCTAAGGATATTGAATGTTTCCTGCAAATGAATTAAATGGTCCTCTGCGCGCAGGGACTTAACTAGCATGTCATCAATGTAAACTTCCATAGACTTGACTATTTGATGTT
Organism: Nicotiana paniculata; assembly: GCA_005239505.1. Classification (NCBI taxonomy): domain Eukaryota; kingdom Viridiplantae; phylum Streptophyta; class Magnoliopsida; order Solanales; family Solanaceae; genus Nicotiana; species Nicotiana paniculata. The sequence goes on from ML304052.1 coordinate 17,864, forward strand.
AGAACATCTTATTAACTAGGCGTTGATATGTGGCTCCTGCATTTTTTAGCCCGAAGGGCATTATATTGTAACAATATGTACCATACCTCGTGATGAATGAAGTTTTTGCTGATCCTCTAGGTTCACTTGGATTTGATTATACCCGGAATAGGCGTCGAGAAATGTAAGGATCTCGTGGACAGTCGTGGCATTGATCAGGTGATCGATGTTGGGTAATGGGAATGAGTCCTTAAGGCATGCCTTATTCAGGTCTTTGTAATCTACACACATTCTTAATTTATTTCCCTTTTTGGGGACTACTACTACATAAGCTAACCATTCGGGATATTTCACCTCCGTAATGGACCCTATTTTGAGAAGTTTTGTTACCTCGTCTTTGATGAATGCATGTTTTACCTCGGACTGAGGCCTCCTTTTTTGCTTTACTGGTTTGAACCTGGGGTCGACACTTAGCCGATGAGTGGTCACTTCCGGCGGGATTCCTGCTGATGCGAGACTAAATTGCATAGTTTAACATGGGATATACCTTACATTTTATGCGCATTAAT
>ML304054.1:0-83026 GCA_005239505.1 Nicotiana paniculata
TTTGCGGTGCGTTTGAAAACAATGGTGCGGTGCATCAGTGTGCAATATATTTAAAGCCATGTGTGATTCAATTTGCATTTAAAAGGTTAGTGACTGAAAAGTAATGACAATCAGTGTATTAAAAAAATATCTTATAATCTCAAAAATTGGATTTTAGGAATCATTACCATTCAAGAAGTGTAGTTTTCTATAAAGTACTATAAATAAATTCAAACCGCTCGACGAATGGTCTTGGTACTTATACTCGTTATTGATTTTTCTGCTTCCTCTATCTTGAAAATCTGCATTCAAAGAAAATTGTGAGTTTTTAGGGGGGAGGTTGATTTGTGTTGACTTTGATGCTCTGACCTTTGAAAATCTTGCGCTTCCGACTTTGTTTGGACTTGCAACCTCCGCCCAATACTGAATCTTGGAAAACGAGTACTTAAGAAAGTTGATGAAAAACTGATTTTTAATAAATAAGATATGCATAGATATATAAATAAATAAAAAAAGTTGTTGTCGAACTATGAGCGTGACATGCTTGTGAAACAAAGTGAACGTCCTTATCTGAAATCCTGTCATTTGTCTTGCTTGACCATCCTTTGTCAATGACGGATGCCTTCTTACGACGACACCTTCAAAAAACTGTCCCAATTTCCAATTTGGGGGAAATAATATATTTTATTATAATGAGACCGAACCCACAGATCTGCCTACGTATCCCCTCTTAAACAGGAATCAGGTCAAACGTAGTTCATTTATATTAAGAAGCATTAAATAGAAAATAAAGAGGTTGCCACATATGCCTCTAGGTGTAGTATCTCTTGACTGCATCTGCGTTGATGGGCTTAGACCATACTTCACCATCCATTTCTTCTAGAATCAATGCCCCTCCAGTCAATATCCGATGCACCATGTACAAACCTTGCCAATTTGGTGCAAACTTTCCTTTAGCTTCATTTTGGTGCGGGAATATGCGCTTCAAAACCAATTTCCCCGGTTTGAACTGCCTTTGTTTCACTTTCTTGTTGAAGGCTCTGGCCATTCTATTTCGATAGAGTTGGCCATGGAAAACTGCATTCATTATCTTCTCATCAATAAGAATTATTTGTTCATACCGTTTCTCACCCATTCTGCGTTGCTCAACTCAGCTTCCTGGATTACCCTCAAAGATGGTATTTCAACTTCCGCTGGTAATACAGCTCCAGTTCCATAGACTAGAAGATAAGGCGTTTCCCCAGTTGATGTTTTGACTGTAGTGCGATGTCCAAGGAGAGCAAACGGTAGCTTCTCGTGCCAATGCCTGTAGTTATCAATCATATTCCGCAATATCTTCTTGATGTTCTTTTTGGATGCTTCAACGACTCCATCATCTGAGGTCGGTAGGGAGTGGAATTTCGGTGAGTAATCTTGAACTTATCACATATTTCATGCATCAAATCACTATTGAGATTAGCTCCATTATCTGTAATGATTGACTCAGGAATTCCAAATCGGCAAACAATGTTGCTGCGAACAAAGTCTGCTACCACCTTCTTTGTAACTGACTTGTAAGAAGAGGCTTCTACCCACTGTAAAATAATCAATAGCTAACAAGATAAATCTATGCCCATTCGATGCAGCAAGCTCAATAGGGCCAATGATGTCTATTCCCCAAGATGCAAATGGCCAAGGAGAACTCGTCACATTGAGTTCATTCGGTGGGACTCGAATCAAATCTCTGTGAATCTGACACTGATGACATTTTTGTACAAAACGAATGCAATCTGTTTCCATGGTCATCCAAAAGTAACCTGCTCGCAAAATTTTCTTTGCCAAAGTAAAACCACTCATGTGAGGCCCACATGTTCCTGCATGTATCTCTTCGATCAACTTGGTTGCTTCTCTAGCATCTACACACCTCAACAGTCCTAAATTTGGGGTCCTCCTATATAGGATTTCGCCGTTTAGGAAAAATGATTTTCCAATCTCCTAAGCGTTCGCTTCTGGGTATTGGTTTTCTTCAGGATAATCCCTTGTCTTGAGATACCTCTTAATGTCATAATACCATGGTTCTCCGTCTGGCTCTTCATCCACATGGAAACAATAAGCTGGCTGATCTTGCACATTCACCTTGATGGGGTCTATGTAGTTCTTATCTGGATGTTGAATCATGGAAGACAAAGTTTCCAAAGCATCTGCGAACTTATTTTGAACTCTTGGAACATGATTGGAGTCCACCTTGATAAACTTCTTACACAACTCCTTTATACAATGTAGGTACGGTAGGATTTTTGTGTTCTTTGTATTCCATTCACATTGTACTTGATGAATCGGCAAGTCTGAATCACCTATAACCAATAACTCTTGGATGTTCATGTCAACATCCATTCTAAGCCCAAGTATATGAGCCTCATATTTTTCCATGTTGTTGGTGCACGGAAACCAAAGTTTCGCTGATATTGGATAATGTTGTCCGGATTCTGAAACTAATACTGCTCCAACTCTGACTCCTTTGAAGTTTGCAGCTCCATCAAAAAACATTCTCCAACCAGAATATGCTTCTGAAATGTCTTCTCCAGCGAACAAATACCTCTTCATCTGGGACGTACGTCCTAAGTGGCTTGTATTCCTCATCCACAGGATTTTCTGCAAGGTGGTCAGCCAAAGCTTGTCCTTTTATAGCCTTCTGAGTAACATAAATGATGTCAAACTCACATAGCAAAATCTGCCACTTCGCCAGCTTTCCTGTAGGCATAGGTTTCTGAAAGATGTACTTGAGCGAGTCCATTCTGGAAATGAGATAAGTGGTGTATGCTGACAAGTAGTGCCTCAACTTTTGTGCAACCCAAGTTAAGGCGCAACATGTGCGTTCCAACAAAGAATATCGTGCTTCATATGGTATGAACTTCTTGCTCAAGTAGTATATGGCTTGCTCCTTCCTCCCAGTTTTATCGTGTTGCCCCAAAACACATCCAAATGCATTATCTGATACGAACATGTATAACAAGAGAGGCCTTCCAGGTTCCGGAGGTACCAGCACCGGCGGGTTAGATAAATATTCCTTTATCCTATCAAAGCTCGTTGACATTCCTCTGTCCATTTGGTAGTGGAATCTTTCCTCAGCATCTTGACTATCGGCTCACAAATCACTGTTGAGTGGACTATAAAACGACTGATGTAGTTGAGGTGACCAAGGAAGCTCATCACAACCTTCCGATTCTTTGGAGGTGGCAGGTATTGGATAGCCTTTATCTTTGAATGATCTAGCTCTATTCCCCTTCTACTTACAATGAAACCTAATAACTTTCCCGCTGGAACTCCGAATGCACGTTTTGCGGGATTCAACTTCAAATTGTATCGCCGCAACCTATCAAAGAACTTCTTTAGGTCTACTAAGTGACCTGAACTCTTCCGTGACTTGATGATGACATCATCCACATAAACCTCAATCTCTTTATGGATCATGTCATGGAAAATAGTTGTCATAAATCTCATATATGTAGCACCTACGTTCTTGAGTCCAAAAGGCATCGCCCGATAACAATACACCCCCCAAGGTGTGATAAAGGCTGTCTTCTCAGCATCATTCCCGTCCATCAAAATCTGGTGGTAGCCAGCAAACAATCAACAAATGACTGCAACTCATGCTTTGCACAATTATCAATGAGTATGTGAATATTCGGGAGTGGGAAATCATCCTTCGGACTAGCCTTGTTGAGATCCCGATAATCCACACATATTCTGATCTTCACGTCCTTCTTTGGTACTAGTACTATGTTGGCCAACCAGGTGGGGTACTTTGTGACGCGGATGACATTTGCATTAAATTGCTTGGAGACTTCTTCTTTGATCCTCAAACTTAAGTCTGTTTTGAATTTCCTTGTTTTTTGCTTTACTGGGGGACAAGATGGATCTGTTGGCAACTTATGTGAAACAATATTACTGCTTAAACCAGGCATGTCATCATACGACCAAGTGAACATATCTACGTATTTTCTCAAAAGATCCACATATTTCTCCTTTTCCGATGGTGCCAAATGGACACTAATTCTTGTTTCTTTCATAGACTCTGAATCCCCCAGATCTATCAGCTCAGTTTAGTCCAAATTTGGTTTTGACTTGTTCTCAAACTGTTCAAGTTCTTTAGTTAATTCTGCAGGTGACATGTCTTCTTCATATTCTTCAAGATCTTGCTTGTTATTTTGTTCACTTGTTTCATTGCATGTCACATTCACGGTGTCGGCATTTTTATTTGTTTGTTTGCTGAAAAATAGAAAAGAAAGAAAATTAATAAAGACACAATGTAAAACGAAAAAGTTGATTCAGATTTTGCATTTAAGCTTCCAAAAGATCGAGGCAACAACATAAAATTCATAAACACGATTCAGGCCTCAATTTTGAATCATGTCAAAAAAGCACTAATACAATCCATCTACCAAGACTCCCGGCGAACCGGGGACGGGGTACAAGTCTAATTGTTCAAAACATCTCCAGGTGCGGCATCCCAAATAGTTGGCGTTTGGAGCAATCTTTCAGAATCACGTTGCAATCAGCAATGAATAGGTTCCTGACTCATTCAACAAGGTCCTCTTCGACATCTTCCTCTAGCTTATGAACAGTAACTATCTTGGGGAATGACTGGCTTAGCGGCGGGATAGGCTGTGGCAGGATAATGTCACCTTTCTTCTTGTGACGAGCTTCCGAGACTTCTTTTGGAGTGGGTTCGTACCCTAGGCCAAAAGTGTTGTTCTGCCCTGGTAACTGAATTGGCTCCACTATTCCATGCAACCTTGCTCCAAGTCCTAGACCAGGCTCGAAACCATTCTTCAACATTTCTGATGCCATCATCACGAACACATTTGGCAACTTTACCTCTTTACCTCGAGTAGCAATCATAATTTCTTCAATGTGGAAAATGGCTCCATCCAGTCTCTCCATACTTTCAATGACAGGGATTTAATTCCCGGGGTAAATGGGATTGCTTGCTTCTCCATGAATCACAACTTCCTGGTGATTCCACACAAACTTCACGTTCTGGTGCAAAGTAGAAGGGACCGCGCCGGACATGTGAATCCATGATCTTCCCAATAACAAATTATAAGTAGAAGATATGTCTAACACCTGAAATTCAATGATAAACTCCACATGCCCAATTTTTAATGCTAAGTCAATCTCACCAATAGCGCTCCTTTGCGCTCCATCAAAAGCTCTAACATTCACACGACTTTCATGAACTTTTCCAATATCAATTACCAGAGTTTTGAGGGTAGTGAAAGGACATATGTTGAGTGCTGATCCATTATCAATCAAAACCCTAGAAACAAACTTGTCCCTACACTTGAAAGTGAGGTGTAAAGATTTGTTGTGACTTAGACCTTCAGGTGGCAATTCATCCTTGTGAAAAGAAATCTTGTGGGCTTCTAGAATTTGGGCTACCATAGTTTCCAAATGATCACTAGTTGTCTCGGCAAGCACATATGCTTCATTGAGAACTTTTACTAAGGCATTCCTATGGCTCTCAGAACTCATCAATAGTGACATGAGGGAAATTTGAGCTGGCGTCTTCTTCAGTTGGTCTACAACAGAGTATCCGTTACATTGCATTTTCCTCCAAAACTCTTCTGCTTCAACTTCTGTCACAGACTTCTTCTGGTTTTTTTCCTTACTTGAAGTACCTCGTGATGATTCTTCAGGAATATAACATCGTCCGAATCTCTTCATACCTGCAGCAGTAGCTTCTACAACTAATTTTGCCTTTCCTTTGTTACTTACATCAGACTGATAGTCCCAAGGGTCTGCTTTGGTGTCGAATGAGGGTGTCTGAGCAACTAGGGCCATGATCCTGGGCTTCGGAGGGAGTACTTCCACCTCGATTGGTGCCCGTACTTGCACTGTGATGACAGGAGCAATAAAGGCGGATGACACAACCTTCTTCTCATCTTTAACTGGTACAATAGTTCCTTCCAAATTCCAATCTTCATCAGTAGATATCATGTTAACACCGATATCACCATGATTTGGAAAAGGGTTATTGTTCACATTCGGGGGAGCTCCCTTAAGCTGGATGGTTCCTGCTTTGATCAGCTCTTCAATCTTATCTTTGAGAGTAAGGCAATTTTCTGTGTCATGTCGAGTCACACCAAAGTGATATGCACAATGCTTGGTCCCATCATACCATCCTGGGAAGGGGTCAGGAACTCTTCCCGGGACTGGTTGGAGTACTCCTGCAACTATCAATCGGTCATACAACTGGGCTAAAGGTTCAGCTAGGGGTGTATAGGTTTTGGTTGGTTTTCTTTCAAAGCTCGGGCGAGGTCTAGGTGCGTTTGGGCAGTTTGTGATTGGTAGCGTGGTTGAGATGGATATGCGGGTTGGTAGTGTGATGGATTCTGGTATGTGGGTGCTCGGGGTGGATAATAGGTTGGTTAGGCATTATAAACAGGATAGGGAATGGGTGAAGGCTGGTAATAAGGTTGAGGGATTTGGGTGTATGGGCTATAGTATGAAGGTTGGGGTAACGGGTTTAGGTAGGTTAACATTTGGTTAGGCCTGCGATCTTGGACGGTCATAACAGCAGATACCTCTTTCTCCTTCTTCTTACTTGCTCCTCCAATAGTTCCTGACTGGATTGCCTTACTCGTTGCTTGTAATGCTGCCAAGTTCGTAACCTTTCCTGATTTGAGAACTTCCTCTATAACGTCTCCCATCCTAACAACTTCCGAGAATTTATGCCCTAGCATGCTTATCAATCTCTCATAGTATGTTGCATCCGTTTGAGATCTAATGAAAGTAGTTGCCATCTCATCCTCTCCCATCGGGGGTCGGGCTCTTGCTGCTTCCGCCCTCCATCTCATGGCATATTCTCTAAAGGATTCTGTTGTTTTCTTCTCCAACGTCATCAAATAGAATCTATCTGGGTTGGTCTCGGTGTTAAATCTGATTCTATCCATGAATTCTTGGCCATGACACTCCAGCTGCGCCATTTTTGTGGGTCTTGACTTGTGTACCAATCAAGGGCTTCCCATGTGAGACTCCTTATAAAAAGCTTCATCCTGATAGCTTCATCCTTTCCACTCCAACTAATTTATCACAATACGACCTCAAATGAGCTCGTGGGTTTCCCTTTCCGTCAAACATGTCAAATTTTGGTACTTTATATCCTGCAGGTAAATCAACATCGGGGTGAACACATAAATCCTAATACTCCAAGCCTTCCATACTTCTGACAGTTTTCAGACTTTTGAATGTTTCCTTCAACTCACGGACCTCCTTCGCCACATACTCATCAGCTTTGGCCCTTACTATATTTTCTATTTCTGGATACTGATACACTTCGGAGTGAAGTTGGTGAGGCGTAGGGGTAGTAAAAGGTTGTGCTTCCGCTACATATACCGGCGGCACATGCTGCATGTTAGGAATAGAGACGTGTTCCATCGGTATGTGTTGGGTTACATGGTGGTTTTGGGTGAGCGGGGTGCTTTGGGCTAGTGGTGGTTGGGAAACATATGATGTGGTAATAGTCGATGGGTTGGCTAGTTGCGGGTTAGCATGTGCGTTAGTGGATGTTGGATTGGTATTGTGGATTGGAGGATTCAGTTGAAGATGTTCAGGGATAGGTGAGTCAAATGATGGGAAGGGTGGTGGGATAGGTGCATTTGTCATTTCTCCGGGAAGTGGTGTGTTGATGCTGATGGAAAGATTGGTGAGGTTCCGAAGCCGCTCAATTTCACCTTGCAGGTTAACCACTTGTTTCGACAACAGGGCGATGTGCTCATCACGAACGGTAACCTCCCTTTGTCCCGAAGCCTTGGTTCATCTCGTTGAAAGGTGACAAGTCCCAAGCCTGTCTGATTAGATGTGTTTGAACCAATCATGTTGGTAGCTGCTCGTGCCTGGATATTGTGAAGTATGGGTGTTCCGCTAGTTCTCAGTCAACACAAATCAACCTTGGGGAGTAATAAAATAGAGAACCTTTAAAAAAAAATGTTAGTAAGTGGTGATTAATTTTAAGAGCAAGTATATCCCATAACAAACAAATCACGTAGTGAATAATATGTCAGGAATTGATAAGCGTATCCTAGTATGCAAGGGACCTATTTGTGCCAGAGGTAGGCCTAGCGAAAATTGAGAGATAAACACACCATTATATATCATTCCATTGCTCCTTAATTAGAAACCCAAACAAACTTTCAATGATGATTCAAGCTTAGTACATAAATGAAAAATAAACATCATAACCTTAGTCTAAGACGATTACAATGGCATAGCCTTAATTGAAATAAAGATTACAAAGCAGCTCCAATCTAATTGACTGAGGATAATTCTTCATTTCCCCTTAGCCTCTTTGCTGCTCTTATTGCCTCGTCGATTTTCTGGAGATTCTTCACAAGGTAAACCATGGATAACTTTCCTCCTTCGTCGAGTCCTTGGCAATAGCATTCTATGAATTGCTTGAGGTCTCCATCCAAATCTTCGAGTCCTTGCTCCATTTCTACAGCTTGTCGTTTCCATATTTCTAATTGTGGCTTTTGCACCTCATCTCGTTGTCTCAACATTTCAATATCTTTGTTGTTGTTCTCACGCTGCTCCTTGTGCTTTGCTTCAGCCTCTGACACCCTTCTTTTTAACCAACGGTACTTAATTTCAGCCTCAGCTGCCTTGTCTTTAATCCGGTATCCCATATTAATCCCTCTTGTGACAGAACCTTCAAGACTGGCGAGCAACCATTCTGGGAAAAAGTGTCGCACCCAGCCTGGTACCTATCTGGTGCAATTGTATTCTTGATCATAGCTCTCTTGTTTTTCCACATTCTGAGAATTTCTTTCGCAAAAGGAATCTTATCATTATCATAGTCAATTCAATAATGATCCATGTTATCAACTTGCGGTATGACTTGCGTTCTTCCGGCTTGTCTCATAACTCGCAATGGAGCATATGGTTGAAGTCCTCGAAGCCCGATGAGAACCAATTAAGGTAGCATTTTCCCATGAATTACAAAATTCTCAGAAGGATACCAAGAAAACATCCATTGAATCATGGTGTCATTCAGCTTGCTAAATAACTTGCCCCATCCTCTAACACTATTTGGACTCTTGAATGGAACCACTGGGATCGTGTATGAGGTGATAAGATTAGCACCATTTTTCTTGTAAAGCTCTTGACTTCCATTGATCTTTTAGAGATGCCCCATAAACCATAACTGAAGCAACAAATTACATCCCTCAAAATGTTTGAATCCCTTCTTGCAAAGACCCAAAGCTCGATATATACCTGCAACAACCATCAGCACTATGGTGTATGGTTTTTCTTCAATGCCATTAAATAATGCATCAGTAACAATGACGAGTCGGGTGTGAATCTCCTATTTTTCTCCTCGAGGAAATACTAGGAGCCCTAGGAAACAAAACGAAAAAACGAATACCCTCTTTTCACTCCAAGAAGCGTGTGAGGAGAACACCTCTCGATGTCGTAGAAAATCATCTGAACGGCCAAAGATGTCGAACAAATAATCAAGGGGTATCTTGGATTCTTTTAAATGCTCTAGCCCAATTTCTTTCTCGAAACCAAACTTTTCAAGGAACTCTTTTATCGAGGGATTCTTTGGAATAATCATGCCAGCGTTTTTCCAAGAACGTCTGCCTTTCATAATAAACTCACATTCTCTATGAAGCTTCCAATTTCATCTAACAATGGAGTCATCTCATTTTCCCCAAATATGAATACATCCCTTTCTTCATCCCAAAAGGTGACAGTTGCCTCAATAATTTCCCTACATGCTGTGACTTCCATAAGTAACGGCAGACGACCCAGCTTCTTTCGCACTTCTGATTGTGCATTCTCTCCCAAGTTTCTCCACCATGCCTTTCGTTTTGGAGGGATGTCCAACACCATGACAATCTTTGGGTAAACAACCCTATTCATGATTTCCTGCATCACAGAAAAGGTTAATCCTACCCGTTTCCCTTTTAGGAGAAAATGGTCCACATAATTAGTGTGTTTATATTTCAAATAATGCACATAAAAGGATGACTAGGTGTCACTCGGGGTTATAAACCCGCTTGGACATTTGGATAAGGCCAACTAATGGACTTAATACACCTAGGGTATTAAGCCTCCTAAGGTTGCGTGATGCATGCCCCTAAGAAAGGTTTTGGTTTAGCTCTATCCTAGGTCGGCTAAGAGTAGGTTTTCTAGACTGGTTTCTCCCAAGTGGACGACTTGAGAGTGGAAAGCCGTGACTGTCGATTGCACCGCTGATCGACTTACCCACGAACTTTCTTCCTAAAAGGTATTTTTGAAAAAGTGCACGGCTGCAAACCAGGTAACCGCTAGGTGTGTGCTTATTGTGAATTTTCCAAAAGTGGATGAAGTGAAAACGGAATGAACAATTTATAAAATATAGTAATAACATTTTACAAGAAATGGCCATTTTCAAATAAGGCAACAAAGAAAGAAAGAAAAAAACGTTCACAAAATACAAAGCCATTTTTATTAACCTAAGTTTGTTATGGTTTAAAGCCTGAAATCTCCAGCAGAGTCGCCAAGCTGTTATACCCCATTTTAACTGGGTCAAATTAGAGTATAACATATTGGTAATCCTGAGGTTTAATTAATTTTAAGAGAGTCGCCACCTAATTAATTCTAAGGTGAATTAGGACACCTATTATTAAAATTTAAGTCAAACTATGTTTTATGGTCTTAACCTAAAGATTCTAAGTAAGTGTTTTAAATATTTTAAAAGGAAGGTTTTTTTTAAAAGCACCTTTTAGAATCCGTTAATAAACAGTTAACCGATCAAACTTAGGTTAATAAATTTTACAAAAGTATCAAGAAAATATCATTTGAGGTATTTAACAAAATATAGCTTAATAGAGTAGTTTAACTTTGAAAGACTTTAATAAATTTTGAAGAATATTGTTATGTAAACAAAGCTTATAACTAGTTTATATATATATATATATATATATATATAAATTTGAAGGGATGTAGTCCTTTGAAAAAGATATTTGCTGATGATTAAAATATTTTCTTTTTTTTATATTAAAAGGGGACCTTTTCCTTCGCTTGTCTTCAGAAAGGAGTCCAAGTAAAAAATATAAGAAACTTTCAAAAAAAAAAACGTCAGCCAACAAATACACAAAACAAATCACGTTTTGTATTATTTTTATTTTTTTATTTTTTTTAAAAAGTGTTCACATTTTTGTGATGTTATAAGAAACTTTTAACTGGAGTACGTCTTTTTCTTTTTTTTTAAAAAAACTGATTCAATTCTGAACTTATATAATAGAAACCTGAAACGTAAGTGGTTCTTCAAAAATTCTTTAGGAACACTATAAAATAGATAATATCTTCCAATAACTAAGTGAGAATACTAAGTGAAGAAGTCAAAATTAAATCAACAGTTCTAAGTTAAATGTAGAACTAAACTAATCAAAAGAACATTATCTATTAAAAATTCGCTTGTTCTTCTTCTAGATATCCATCATAATCTAAGGTTTAATAGTGATGACTCCATGCTGTTACGAGACGTGTCTTGCATTAAGACTCATATCGCTCCAAGTGCAGCCAAAGAAAGAAAAAGAAAAGACAAGAATTAGAAATAAAGATACTGGCAATAAACGTAGATACATGAAAAGAACAGTAACTTTGAATTGGATTCTAAAGATACAGCGGGATTAATGACTCACATAGAACAAGTATTTCTTTTCTAAAAAAAAAAGAGTAATCTTCCAACAAATTCATTAATATCTAAGTTTAGGCATATCCCATTAATCTAAATACTGAGTTAACAAAAGCTTTCGTTGTTCATTTGAAATCTAAAGATGAAGCAAATTAATCTAGTCAACATGATGATTAAAACTTAGAACAACACGGTTTATACTTCTATCTTAAGTCTTAAAATTAGATATTAAAATTCTAGCAGCATGCTTTCTAGTAAAATGACGAAATAGCACTAGACTTCTAGGATCCTTAATATCCATTAACACGCAAACACATGCATTCCTAATTTGTCTTGAAGTCTTAACACTATGTATTAAAATATCCCAATGGCATACCATCTATTAACAGTGAAAGGGAATGGTAGTACTAGTTTTTGAAGTAATAGTAAACTAATACTTAACTGCACATTAATTTTTCAAAAAAAAGAAAAAAACCCAAGAACTTATTTAGAATAAGACTACTGCATTTCATAAACTAAAGTTTTCAATTTTTATTTTTTGCAAATACATGTAATAACAATATACCAATGTTCAAAAGTATTACTTATGTTGGGCTACTATCATGTACTTAGTCTATTTTTAGGATGTTAATGAATATGTGTGAAAGAAACTCTAAACTACATATTCTTACTTTCATTTCATACTACTGAAATTGACTTTAGCCATACAATTTTCCATACTTAACAAATGAAGTGATAAAATTGTGGTTGTGAGAGTTTAAGATAATTAAAAGAAATTTTGGATCTAACTTTCCACATATACTTTTTCCAAGTTCATAACTAATCCTAAGAAAATACTTCTTATTAAATGGTAGCTTTCTGCTATATAAAATTAATTTTTTAACACATGATTTCTAAAACAAACAACATTAACACAAACAGAAAGAAAACTTGAGTTAACGACTTAATAAAGCGTGTCAGAAACTTAAAGTCATGATGTTTAAAACAGAAGAAAAAAAAAAGAAATAAAAATAAAAACTTAAACATTCATTTTCACAAGCAAACACTGAAACATTGAATCATCCGAAATTGCAAAAATAAATCTAAAAGAAAGAGAGGGAGAACAATAACCGACCTTATGTAAAGCAGCAAACTAGAGAGATTTTTTTAGCGGCTACTCAAACCTTCGAATTCGGATTGACAAACTCGAAACACCACCTCCGTCATAGCCGGGAACAACAGAGGTAAGGGGAGCAAGTCAAAAATTGTGAGAGTATCTTAGAGGGGTAAAAATAAGCAGAGAAATGTAATGTTTTTGATAATAAGAACGATGGGTTTTGTTCCTCTTTTTTTTTTCTTCCTCTTCTCCCTTGTCGAAATCGTCACTAGCACCCCTATTTATAGGAGACCATCCAGGGCTCGTCTAGGGTTAATTTTTTGGGCGGGGTTCTTGAAGGGTTAGGGTTTCAAATAGCTAAAGAATCGTTTGTAATGGCGTGTAGCAGGAGGCAAAGGGCGATATTGACAGAGAGAGCAGCGATTTGGTTGCCTAAATGGTGAAAAATTTGGAGGAAACAAAAAAGAGAACTTTTTACCTCTGTCTTCTTACATTGTGAATGGCAAATGATTTGAATTCTTCAGTCAAATTGCTTTGAGATTGCAAATAATTCCTTAGAATGGTCATACAAATTTCTGGTTGCAAGATATGAGACCAAATTTTTTGCTAAGAAAGGTGAAAGAGCCAAAACCCTCTGTAGAGAAAAGAGGCGTTTCTTTTCTTTGAAATGGGGAAAGAGATGGAACTCTAATTAAAATTGATTTAATTTTAGAAATAAATTTAACCATTGAATTAGATGCATCTAATGGATGAGATTAATCCTAATATAAGTAGATAAAATAAATTAAGGCAAACATTTATTTGGAATTCTCTAGAAGATAGAAGAAGTAATCTTGACCATCAATTTAAAATGGACTTGATATGATAAATCCATGTGGCAAGATGTGGGGTCAAAGTGCGGAGGGATGAGGTAGGCATGTGTTAGGCGTGTGTTTTTGGTTGTTGGGAGCCTAGGTGTGAATGACATGGATCCTATGTGGCGCTTACATGGAGGTAGAAGAAAGAAGATGTGTTGGAAGGTGTGATTTCTCATAAATTCTCTTTTTATGTGATAATAAAAACTGAAAAGTCACCTTACTCTTATGCCCTTTCCTCTTCTTTTGATTTTGAGTATGCTAACATATTATATTTATTAAAAAAATATTATAGTTATTTACAAATAATAATGGTATATAAAATAATCGTCTACACGGATTAGGTGAGAAAGAACTGTGAGATTATTTTGAATTTAAGGGATTATTTGTTAGTTGGCACAATCCTTATTTTCCAGTCGCATAATGAGATATTTTAGGCATATTAAAAGTTGTATTTCACTATGCTTCCATAATTCTAACAATTTATAACATTTAGTATGTATGCATTTATATATAGAATAGGAAATAGATAAATAAATTGTAATTGAAAATAATGCTTGTATTAATTATTATGATACATTAGTTAAAAAAAAAGATGATGGTGATTAAGTAACTAAAATAATAAAAACGATATAATTACAATAAATGAATATGTTAAATTATATTAAGGCAAATAATTATATTTATCTTTAAAAATCTTGAGGCTAGAAAAATATAACAAATGATTTGTATAAAAATATGTAAAATATATTAAAAAAATTATTAAGAATTAGGATTATAAAAAAAAAATTGATTAGGAAAAAGGAGGGCCAAAATTGGTTGTCAACAGAAGGTACGACCCGAAAGGATAAAAGTGAGGGCATAGTGAACCTTGTTAGTTCGTCTAGATTAGCTTATTATCTCTCTTACAAAATAAGCTGGACCTAAATTCCATAAAAGGAAATATGGCCAGTCTCACTATTCAGTGATTATAGCGGTCATGTTAAGAAGCCTAGTGGTAGCCAAGATCAATCTCATAATTCTATTGATCCTTGAGTTGTGATTAAGAAAGAAATCAAGTGCTAAGAGGTCATGACCCTAAATTTCCCAACCTTAGGGATCGTGATGACGCCTAACACCACATTTGCTACGCAAGCCAATGTTCGTATCCGACTAACTACTTTGCATTTATTATCCATTTAGAAGTAATAAAATAATCTAAAGTAAACCGAATCCACTGGTTATCGACAAATAATTTTAAAATATAAATTAATAAACAATTGAATAAAACGAACCACAAACTAATTATATAAATAGATCTAAAACTATCCCAGAGTCTGGTGTCACAATTCACGAACTACTAAAGAATACTACAAATAATGGGCTGAAAGAAATAATATAACTGTTTTGGAAAGCATAAAAACAGTCTTTACGAACTAAGAGAAGACCCTCGGGATCTGCGAACACCGACATATATATGTCGTGTCTCCGAGCAATAAATAACTGCTCTAAATATCCCTACTGCTGGCCGGTACCTGGATCTGCACAAAAGAGTGTAGAGTGTAGTATCAGTACAACCAACCCCATGTACTGAGTAAGTGCCGAGCCTAACCTCGACAAATTAGTGACGAGGCTACGACGGGGCATTAACAACATATAACCTGTGACCATAATATATACAATAACGAAATAAAATAATTCTACACGAACAAGAAAAATATAACTGCGACAATAAATATAAAGCAAGAAGGAATTCTAAACAATTGATTAAGTACTGCAACATAATTAAAATAACTCAGCCGCCTTTTTCAGGCCTCATCTATAACCAACTCTCAAATAATTTTCAAGTGTCCAAACTTTAACTTTAAACAAAAATAGTGCCAAAAATACAAAAATTAGTGAAAATAAAATAGTAAATTTTCAAATCTTTGTTTTTCTTTGAAAATCAGTAAAAATATAAATGTCCTCCCTTATTGCTCCTTGTTGCAGCGTGTAACCCGCTCCCACCTGTCCACCTTTATTGTTCCTCCCTAAATATATCACCCTTATTACTCCTGTTGCGTCGTGCAACCCGATCTCACTTGTCCACCCTTATCACTCCTTGTTGCGGCGTGCAACCCGCTCCCACCAGACATCTCATATCATTTTATTCATAAATTTCACAATTCAGGCCAAGCCTTTCACATATTTTTGTTTCAACAATTGCAAACAGAAAACAATATAGCTCGTAAGCTTTAACCAATATCATTCCATAATAAAACCAGCCAGAATATATGTAACCACCATAACATTGTCAACCCAACTCAGTCTTTATATACCATGATAGAATTAAGAGAACAACCAACACTTTTAACACACTTACAACAACAATTGAAAATAAATCAATAAAACCAAATAACCACGTGAACCTCAACAATCACGAAAAATTTAAACTGCATTTCTCACAACTTCCTCAATAATATCAAAATGAAACCAACAGGAACATAAGTATATATATATATATATACACACCTCGTAAAAACAATGCCAAAATGCTCAACCGTTTTGTACCACAAGGGAACCAATTAAACAACCAATACTCTTTCCAAAATTACCACCACAATATTTAACAACAAAATAACAAGGCCAATTAGTCATAGAAACAATAATGAACATAGAACAATTAAGACAAGAATCAATCAAGGTTGAAACGGGAAAGAGATCATGCTTAACATGCAATTTGGTGGTGCATAGATACTGTTCACCTCACCTATACACCACACACATGCATTTCACATAGCAAACAAGTGGGGTTTCTTATTACCTCAATTTCGTAGGCCACGCACTGCTCAATTATGACTTTTCCTTTTGAATTCACCTCTAACTTGCTCGAATCAAATCATAATTCACTCAATATCATCAATTTATAATAAAAGAACTAACTTTATTGAAAAATATGACTTTTCCCAAGTTTTCTAAAAAAAAGTGAAACCCAAACCCCGGGCCTGCTTGGTCTAAACTCGGGGTTCGGACCAATTATGTTTACTCATTCACCCACGAACCCAATTATACTGTTAGTTTTGAAATCCGACCTCAATTTGATATAAAAGTTTGATTTTTACAAAATTCCCTAATTCTACCAAAACCCTTAATTTTTACCATGAAAATTCTTAATTTTTGATTTAAAAGTGATGAAAAACAATGAGTAATTGAAAGAGTAAAGTTTAAAATTGATTACCTATGACTTGAGAATGATATTTGGTGAAGAAATTCATTCCTAGGGCTGTGAGGTTCGAAAATTATAAGAAGAAGAAGTCTGCCCGTTTTATATATATTTTATTGACAGCTATTCTGCCTCATTTATCGTGCCAAACGATCCCGAAACTCGAGTTTTATGCCTCCAATGGATTTCTTGTGAAATTCTAGTCAATTTAGGCTTTTGAATAACTCAATTTGACCTTATAATGAAGGAGATATGTAGGTTTTAATATTTGCAAATAGTGCAGTTTTTTAATACGCCGTCAGTGGCAATTTCATTATTAAAGTGAAAATCTGGCAACCTTAATAAAATGATCATAAAATCCTCATACGATGTCCAAATTCGATGATTCTTTTTGCTACGGGTCCGTAATTACGATAGGGATCTAATACTTTATTAAAAAGAGATATCAGAGCTCATTTGTTCAATATGATATCATTTATGCTTGAAGAAACGACGTCGAAACATAAGAAAGAACGAGCACAACAAAACCCAAACCTATTTGAAACTCACCAGAGCCCTCGGGGCTCTAAAACAAATATGCACGCAGGTCTAAAAGCATCATAGGGACTTACTCGTGTGATAAAATCATGAAAATAACATGTAAAACTATGAATTAAACCTCAAAACTCATTAGTATTCTCAAGAACACTTAAAGTTCACTATTTATCAACCGGACGTCCGAATCACGTCAAATAAATTCCGATTCTCACCAAATTTTGCAGACAAGGATTAAATATCATAACAAACCTGTATCGAGCTCCGGAACCAAAATACGGGCCCGATGCCAATGATTTCAAATGTTAATTCATTTATTTGTTTCATTAATAATTCAACAAAATAATTTCTTTCAAAAATTGATTTCAAGGCTTGGGACCTTGGAATTCATTTCGTGTGTACGCCCAAGTCCCATATTTTACTGCGGACCTCCCGGGATCGTCGGAACACAGATCTGGATCCGTTTACTCAGAATGTTGACCAAAGTCAACTATAATCAAATTTAAATTCTAGAAATCACTATTTCCCGTATTTTCACATAACAGCTTTCCGGTTTCACGCTCGGACTGTGTATGCAAATCGAGGTATTTAAATTGTCTTTTTATGGCTATTCAGCATAGATGGAGTCTAAATTCATAAAATGACCCCTTGGGTCATCACAATCTCTACCCCTAAAACAAACGCTCGTCCTCGAACGAACATAGAAAATTACCTGAATTGACGAACAAGTGTGGATCTCTACGCTGCATGTCCGACTCGGACTCCCAGGTAGCTGCCTCAACGGGCTGGCCTCTCCACTGCACTCGAACTGAAGGATAACTCTTAGATCTCAACTGGCGAACCTGTCGGTCTAAAATAGCTACCGGCTCCTCCTCATAAGTCAAGTCTTTGTCAAATTGGACAGAGCTGAAATCTAACACGTGGGACGGGTCACCATGATATTTCCGGAGCATAAAAACGTGGAAATACCGAATGAACTGAGGATAACCCTGGAGGCAATGCAAGTCTATAAGATACCTCCCCCACTCTATCAAGAATATCAAATGGACCGATATACCTAGGGCTCAACTTACCCTTCTTCCCAAATCTCATAACACCCTACATGGGCGACACACGAAGCAATAATCTCTCTCCAACCATGAATGCCACATCATGAACCTTATGATCGACATAACTCTTTTGCCTAGACTGAGCTGCACGAAGTCTCTCTTGAATGATCTTGACCTTATCTAAGGCCTCCTGAACTAAGTATGTACCCAACAGCCGAGCCGCTCCTGGCTCAAACCATCCATCTGCTGATCTGCACCGTCTACCATATAACGCCTCATAAGGAGCCATCTGAATGCTCGACTGATTACTATTATTATAAGCAAACTCCGCTAACGGCAAGAACTGATCCCACGAACCTCCAAAGTCAATAACACAAGCGCGGATCATATCCTCCAATATTTGAATGGTACGCTCGGACTGCTTGTCATTCTGAGGGTGAAAATCTGTACTCAACTCCACTCGGGTACCCAACTCACGCTGAACTGCCCTCCAAAAGTGCGAAGTAAACTGCGTACCCTGATCAGAAATGATAGATACAGGCACACCATGAAGGCGAACTATCCCCCGAATATATAACTCAGCCAACCGCTCTGAAGTATAAGTACTTGCCACAAGAATGAAATGTGCTGATTTAGTCAGCCTATCAACAATAACCCAAACTACGTCAAATTTCCTTTGAGTCCGTGGGAGCCCAACAACGAAGTCCATAGTGATACGCTCCCACTTCCACTCAGGAATATCTATCTGCTGAAGCAAACCACCAGGTCTCTGATGCTCATACTTTACTTGCTGATAATTTAAGCAACGAGCCACATACGCAACAATGTGCTTCTTCATTCTTCTTCACCAATAATGCTGCCTCAAGTCTTGTTACATTTTGGTTGCACCTGGATGAATCGAATACTTAGAACTGTGAGCCTCCTCAAGGATCAAATCACGAAGGTATCAACATTAGGCACACATAAATGACCCTGCATCCTCAAAACACCATCATCTCTAACTGTAACCTGCTTGGCATCACCGTGCCGAACTGTGTCCCTAAGGACCGCCAAATGTGGGTCATCATCCTGCCGCTCCCGAATACGGTCGATTAAAGAAGACTGAGCGATTGTACAAGCTAGAACACTGCTTGACGAAATATCCAACCTCATGAATTTATTAACCAATGTCTGAATGTCTGAAACCAACGGTCTCTCACCAACTGGAATATATGCAAGGCTGCCCATACTCACCGTCTTTTTACTCAATGCATCGGTATCCATGTTGGCCTTCCATGAGTGATACAATATGGTGACATCATAATATTTTAGTAACTCTAACCATATCAGCTGCCTCATTTAGATCTTTCTACTTGAATAAGTACTGGAGACTACGATGGTTAGTAAAAACCTCACACGATACACCATAAAGATAGTGCCTCCAAATTTTCAATGCATGAACAATGGCTGCCAACTCTAAGTCATGAACGAGATAATTCTTCTCATGGAACTTCAGCTATCGATACGCATACACAATCACCCTGCATTACTAATGTACCTAATCCAATACGAGATGCACCACAATACACCGTGCACAATCCTGAACTTGTGGGCGTCACCAACATTGGCGCCGTAGTCAAATCCATCTTGAGCTTCTGAAATTTCAACCCGCACTCGTCTGACAATTTGAACGGAACACCGTTTCGGCCTCAAAATGATCTTAATAGTTGTTCATAATCAATTACAGAATCACCCAATAACTTCATGTAACAATAATCCCCTTTCTACCCTTCACAATACTGATAACGAGATGAGATTCATGAAGACCTCACAATCATATACCCGAATTAATGTGTCTCATTTAACACCACATGGGAGGGCACCTACCTTGTAGGTTAAGGCTCAATAATTATAGCACGAATTTTGGAAATTTATGCACAAATAGTTAATTCATTCATTCATTTATTCATTTATTTATTTATTTATTATTATTATATACGTAAGTTGTTGAATAAGCCTAACATGCATGACTTCCTACCAGTACTATAGTAAAATTTTAACTCACAAGGGAGAATTTAAATACAAGAATTTCCATCACAAGGATATCATCCTTACATAACTTCCACCGCGACTCGTAGAATGGTTTAAATATATCTCAAATCATATTAAAACGCGAGGATATGGACCTCAATTCTGAATCACAAGCAACATGTGTATCGTGCCAATCGAAACATTCCATTTCCTTCCTTTAAATATTTTCTGTTAAACAAAATTACAACACGTAATGATAGACACAATTATCTCCATAGAATTTCTCAATACAAGTATTCACATAAGTAGATTTTAGAGTTACGAAGCTCACCCGAGAGCGGAGCATATTCGAAGAATTTTATTAGATACGCATAACCGTATTAAGTTCAGGAAATAATCACTTTATAATAATTATATATTGTTCTTGTAATGACACCATTTAATGTAACGACCTCAGCCATACCATAGAAAATATATCAACAGGCTGGGTCTCCACCTCTAGGAATCTAACCTCCACTTTCGACATTCTGAATCATTTTTCTCTATCTGGTCATGTGAGTTGAGTTATAAATGCAATAGGGCATGTAGCCTGAGTGTTCTGATGAAATATGACTCTCCAAAGTCTAGGACAATTTCTATCACTCGCCGAAATAAAGTATCAACCTGTCCTGAGTCGTACAAAAATTTTAAAATCATATTTGAGTCCTTTGATGAGTCTGTGAACTTGCTCTCTGGCTATATGAACCAAAGTAGAAGTATGACAGGCTGACTTATCGAACCTGATGGCATATTCTAACACTGTCATATGACCTGACGCAACCGTTCAAACCTTATGCGCCACGTATTATGGAGAGTCCGAGAAACAAATCTTTCAAAAGCATTTATGAGAACCGAGTCAAGTAGTTGATGTTGCACTGGCTGGTCGTCCTCTTCGTAGGCTTGCCTCAACCACCAACGACCAATTTTTCCTTTACCATGTTGACTCAACACCACTGAGCTACCCCAGCTATTCATATACTCTTCGTTCTTCTTTTGGGGTAACTCTCATCTCTATTGACACACAATGATCACAAAAGTAGAGCTCTATACCGGTAAATCTTGGCACAACCATGTCTAGAAGCTTGTTAATCATTGTACTGTAATGACCCGACCGGTTATTTTGCGTTATCGGACCCCGTTCCCCTAAATGAAACTTCCCATAGTGATGTATTGTGATTTATGACTTGCGGGGGCGGGTGGTCCGGGATTCGGAAGTGTTTAGAGTGCTATAGGAACACTTGGTTCCTTAAGGTCGGCCTTTAAGGCTAAGTTTGACTTCGGTCAACATTTTGGGTAAACGACCTCGGAATCGAGTTTTGAAGGTTCCGATAGCTTCTTATGATGATTTTGGACTTGGGCGTACGTTCGGTATGGGTTTTGGATGACCCGGGAGCGTTTCGGCACCCAATATTGAAATAAGAGTTCCTTAAGTTCCTATTTGTGGTTTGGGATGTGTTTTTGTTTTATCGAGGTCCGAACGGAATTTCGGGATCGGGAATAGTTTCACTATGTCATTTATGACTTGCCTGCAAAATTTGGTATCATTCCGAGTAGTATACGTCGGTTCGATGCATTGTTATCGAATTCAAGAACTTGAAGTTCTTAAGTTATGATTCTAAGGGTTTTGGGATGTGATTTTGAGTTTTAGCGTTATTTTGAGTGGTCCGAAGGCTCGAGCGAGTCCGTAGTATGATTTGGGACTTGTTGGTATATTTGGACGGGGGCTCGGGTGGGCCCAGGTGCCTCCCGGACACCACACGAGGCCAAAACCCAGCTGAAATAGCTGCTGGTGCTCTGTTCTGGTGTGACCGCAGGTGCGGTTGCCCAGTCGCAGGTGCGGGACCGCTCATGCGGTCCCAGCCTCGCAGGTGCAACCCCCCAGCGGGCAGCCCATTTCTTGCAGGTGCGGACAAAGTTTCGCAGGAGCGGAGCCGCAGGTGCGGTCTCCTCTCCGCAGGTGCGAGCCCAGGCTTCCTCGTCCATTTCCGCAGATGCGACCCTTTGCTCGCAGGTGCGAGACCGCAGGTGCGAAACCACTGTCAGGCAATGTGTTTCTTAAATACGGGATTCTTCATTATTTTCTTCATTCCTTCCGTCATTAAAACCTTTCAGAGCTTGGGAAAGGGGCTCTACGACCCAACCACTAAGAGGTAAGTAAATTCTATCCCAAAATTGGTTTAATTCATGAATTCTTAGTTAAGTTAACCTTCTTAATTAGTAAAAATCAAGAATTAGGTAGTAACCTAGGGCTTTGGGTGTAGAGTTCAGAGTTTCAGGCGCGTTCTTTGTCCGGGGAGTAGATTCGACACGAGGTGAGTCTCCTTTCTAACCTCTTAAGAGGGAACTATCCCCCTAAGTGATTTAAATGCTATATGTGATAATTGTGGGGGCTACGTACGTACAAAGTGACGAGAGTCCGTACATAGCGGCTATTACTATTATGTTCGGGTAGTTAGGCCCACATCATGCCTTTTGTTTTACTTTATATGAACTATATGCTTAATAAATTAAATGTTACATGCGGCTTATTTATCTGAGGTCGTGGAATTTGAGAAAAGTTGTAAGGAATTGTTCAATGAAAAGTAATTTTAAAAAGGAATAATGTGTGTGCATGTGACTGCTTCGCAATTTACATTCCGCGAGCAGAGTGTGATTTCCCCCACTCTTATGGGAACGGGCCTTACGCCACGACGGATTGAGAGATGCACTTTTGGTTCGGGCTGTTCGATCCTCGGCAGTGCATAGAGAGGATTACTTCATGGTAAAGATGCACTTTTGGTTCGGGCCATTCGATCCTCGGCAGTGCATAGATGTGAGTACTTTATGGAAAGGTGCACTTATGGTTCGGGCCGTTCGACCCTCGGCAGTGCATGAACATGACTATCTTATGACTCCGACCGGTTGTCCTTACCCTACATGCACGTGATTTATTTGTTATTAAATTCATGGACATTGATTTGACAGATATTTGAGGGAAGATGAAGTAGTAATTGTTTTATTCATTCCAGTGCTTTCCTTGGATTTCAGTGCCTTATATATATTTTGTGCTTCACTGCCTTTACATGCCTACCGTTTCCATCATATTCTGTTAAATTATATTGTTGGACCTTAGTGAGTGTCATGTCGACCTCTCGTCACTAACTCTTCGAGGTTAGGCGGGATACTCACTGGGTACATATATATTTATGTACTCATGCTACGCTTTTGTACTTAATTGTACAGGTTCTGAGGCTGGTGCATCTGGTTGTCGGACCAGAGCTTGATTTTGATTATAGACGGGCCTGACTTCACGGTGAGCTGCTTTCTCCTGGCGATCTCCAGCATCACCATGGGGTTTCTTTGCTTATTTTTCGTCTATTTCCTTCAGACAGTGGGACTGTATATTATATCTTTTTTTGTATATTCTGTTAGTATGCCCGTAGGACTTGTGACACTAGTTCTTGGTACACACGTGATAGTTATTATGGATTTAGGGTTTGTATATATATTGGCTCACGCCTCTTCATGACTGATTTTGATTAAAATATGGCTAATTATCCTTGTCGATTCATGTTTTAATTTTTAAACACTAAGTATATGTTGAAATGTTTAATTTAATAAGAAAGAACCCTTAGTGAATTGAGTGTTGGCTTTCCCGAACCCGCTGTTGGGCCCCATCACGACCTAAGATAGGATTTTGGATCGTGACATGTACTCCCTCTAGAGCACCCCAAAATCCGCAACCGTGACTTCCGCGCTGAGTAGACCTTCTTTAGATTTAAAGTTGTTTGGATAACTCCTTTGGTAATGAGGTATAAGGTTATTAAGGAGTCGGACATATCGCAAGTCCCAACTTTATCTCTTGCAAAAATCTCAGACCTCATACCTTCCAAGCCCAAACCGATATAACACATGACCCCGACATCTATTCCCTGACAATGGACTTCCCTACTTGGCACGAAGCCATAGGTCACAATGTCTGATAATTCACAATGTTAAACTTCACAGCTCATATAAATCAACCCCGTTGCTTTAAACTATTCCCTTGTTTTGGAATACTGGAGTAGCTATAAATCCTTCTGGAATCTGTATTAGTCCAACATGTACCGACTGAGCTAGAATCTCCGCGTCTAGATACATTTGAGACTGTAGAATAGGTGCTGTTGTTTGAGCTTTAGAATGAGCTCTACTTCTGTCTCTTCCCCTAATCGTAGCTGTCATTGGGGCTTCATCTCTTGTTCGGTTGTAGACGCTTTGCATGTTGTCGAGATTTTGTGAGAGGACAAAAATAGACAAGTTCAATCATCAATGGTAGAATAAATTCGCACGATAGAGTAGAATAAAATGGAGTTGTTTCCTAACTCAATAGCCTCCGAAAGATAAGTACAGACGTCTCTGTACCGATCATTCAGACTCTACTAAGTTTGTTCGTGAATTGTGAGACCTAAGCAACCTAGTGCTCTGATACTAACTTGTCACAACCCCAAATTCCCCAACCTTAGGGATCGTGATGGCGCCTAACACCACACTTTCTAGGCAAGCCAATGTTAGAATCCGACTAACTACTTTACATTTATTATCCATTTAGATGTAATAAAATAATCTAAAGTAAAGTGAATCCATTGGGTATCGACAAATAATTTCCAAAGATAAATTAATAAACAATTGAAAAACGAACCACAAACTAATTATATAAATAGATCTAGAACTACCCCAGAGTCTGGTGTCACAATTCACGAACTACTAAAGAATACCACAAATAATGGGCTGAAAGAAATAATATAACTGTTTTGGAAAATATAAAAACAGTCTCTACGAACTAAGAGAAGACTCTCGGGATCTGCGAACGCCGGCAGATATACCTCGTGTCTCCGAGCAATAAATAGCTGCTCTAAATATCCCTACTGCTGGCCGGTACCTGGATCTGCACAAAAGAGTGCAGAGTGTAGTATCGGTACAACCGACCCCATGTACTGAGTAAGTGCCGAGCGTAAACTCGACGAAGTAGTGAAGAAGCTACGGCGGGGCATTAACAACATATAACTTGTGACCATAATATATACAATAACAAAATAAAATAATTCTACACGAACAAGAAAAATATAATTGCGACAATAAATATAAAGCAAGAAGGAATCATAAACAATTGATTAAGTACTGCAACATAATTAAAATAACTCAGCCGCCTTTTTCAGGCCTCAACTATAACCAACTCTCAAATAATTTCCAAGTTTCCAAACTTTAACTTTAAATAAAAATAGTGCCAAAAATACGAAAAGTAGTGAAAATAAAATAGTAAATTTTTAAATCTTTGTTATTCTTCGAAAATTAGTAAATATATAAATGTCCTCCCTTATTGCTCCTTGTTGCGGAGTGCAACCCGCTCCCACCTGTCCACCCTTATTGCTCCTCCCTTAATATATCACCCTTATTACTCCTGTTGCGGTGTGCAATCCGATCCCATCTGTCCACCCTTATCACTCATGTTGCGACGTGCAACCCGCTCCCACCAGACATCTCATATAAATTTATTCATAAATTTCACAATTCAGGACAAGCCTTTCACAATATTTTTGTTTCAACAATTGCAAACAGAAAACAGTATAGCTCGTAAGATTTAACCAATATCATTCAATAATAAAACCAGCCAGAATATATGTAACCACCGTAAAACTGTCAGCCCAACTCAGTCTTTATATACCACGATAGAACTAAGAGAACATACAACACTTTTAACACACTTACTACAACAATTGGAAATAAATCAATGAAACCAAATAACCACGTGAACCTCAACAATCACGAAACGGTTAAACTGCATTTCTCACAACTTCCTCAATAATATCAAAATGAAACCAATAGGAACATATATGTATGTATGTATATATATATATATATATACCTCGTAAAAACAAGACCAAATTGCTCAACCGTTTTGTACCACAAGGGAACCAGCTAAACAACCACTACTTTTTCCAAAATAACCACCACAATATTTAACAACTAAATAACAAGGCCAAGTAGTCATAGAAACAATAATGAACATAGAACAACTAAGACAAGAATTAATTAAGTTGGAAACGGGAAAGGGATCATGCTTAATAGGCAATTTGGTGGTGCATAGATACTCGTCACCTCACCTATACACGAGGGGGGGGCAGTTGACATAGCAAACAAGTGAGTTTCCTATTCCCTCAAGTCAAAGTTAGACCAAACACTTACCTCAATTTCGTAGGCCACTCACTGCTCAATTACGGCTTTTCCTTTTGAATTCACCTCTAACTTGGTCGAATCTAATCATAATTTAATCAATATCATCAATTTATGCTAAAGGAACTAACTTTATTGAAAAATATGACTTTTTCTAAGTTTTCTAAAAAAAAGTGAAAACCCGACCCGGGCGCGCTTGGTCTAAACTTGGGGTTCGGACCAACTTACGTTTACCCATTCACCCACGAAACAAAGTATACTATTAGTTTCGAAATCCGACCTCAATTTGATATAAAATTTCGATTTTTACAAAAATTCCCTAATTCTACCCAAACCCTCAATTTTTACCATGAAAATTCTTAGTTTTTGATTTAAAAGTGATGAAAAACAATGAGTAATTGAAAGAGTAAAGTTTAGAATTGATTACCTATGACTTGGGGATGATACTTGGTGAAGAAATTCGTTTCTAAGGCTGTGAGGTTCGAAAATTTGAAGAAGAAGAAGTATGCCCGTTTTATATATATATATATTACTGACAGCTATTCTGCCTCATTTATCGTGCCAAACGATCCCGAAACTCGATTTTTATGCCTCCAATGGGTTCCTTGTGAAATTCTAGTCAATTTAGGCTTTTGAATCACTCAATTTGACCTTATAATGAAGTAGATATGTAGGTTTTAATATTTGCAAATAGTGCAGATTTTTAATAAACCGTCAGTGGTAATTTCGTAATTAACCTGAAAAATCTGGCAACCTTAGTAAAATGATCATAAAATCCTCATACGATGTCCAAATTCGATGATTCTTTTTGTTACGGGTCCGTAATTACGATACAGATCTAATACTTCATTCAAAACAGAAATTGGAGCTCATTTGTTCAATATGATATCATTTATGCTTGAAGAAACGACGTCGAAGCATAAGCAAGAACGAGCCCAACACAACACAAACCTATTTAAAACTCACCCGAGCCCTCGAGGCTCTAAACAAACATGCACACAAGTCTAGAAACATCATATGGACTTACTCGTGAGATCAAATCATGAAAATAATATGTAAAACTATGAATTAAACCTTAAAACACATTATTTTTCTCAAGCACTTAAAGTTCACTATTTATTAACCGGACGTCTGAATCACGTCAAATAAATTCTGATTCTCAAAAAATTTCACAGACAAGGCTTAAATATCATGTCACGACCCGTTTTGCTCTCCGAAAGGTATCGTGACGACACCTAGTCTCTACGACTAGGTAAACCTAAAATTTGCGGAAAATCATATAATCAATAAAATAAAGACAGAAAAGAACTCAAGAAGATGTAACATAACTTCTCAGCATGTACACTTTCACTTCCCAAAACCCTAAATGTCACAAGCTCTGTACTAAATTTAGCTCTATCCAATGAAATAGTGGAAAATACATAAGTCCTCTATGCCTATACTAGAGTAGCAGGGGACTCGTGGGATTCTGCGGACGTGGCAGAATTACCTCGCGGTCTCTTCGCAGCTACTAGCACGACTCCTAGCCACCATACTGGGTGCTGGTACCTGGATCTACACATGGGGAAAACATGCACAGGAAAGGGCGTGAGTACTCCACATTAGGTACTCCGTAAGTGCCAAGCCTAACCTCATTCAAGTAGTGACGAGGTCAGGTTGAGGCTCTACTAAGTTTTTTCTTAAAAAAAGTCAATATAAATTTAAAACGGTGAAAACATAGATGAGCAATGATAGACAGGATTAATAGAAACTGGAAGAATTTATGATAGACAGAGAGCCCTCGGCTCAGCACAACATATATATCTCAACAATAAATGTGCAATGCAGTACAAGGGGAAAGCTCCCGGATCTAAGTCCGTAGTCCTAATTTAAATATGCTATGCAGTATAGGAGGAAAGCTCCCGGATCTCCGTCCGTAGTCCCAATTTAAATATGCATTTCAGTACAGGGGAAAAACTCCTGGATCTCGGTCCGTAGTCCCAATTTAAATATGAAATACAGTACAGGGGGAAAGCTCCCGGATCTCGGTCCGTAGTCCCAATTTAAATATGCAAAGCAGAAGTATGTCGGATACGGCTTGATTAAACAATCCAGGAAAATAACAAGCAAGAATAGAGTAAAGCTACCTAAGCATAGTGCAACTAATAGAAAATAAGAGGAAATCAAATAAGGACAGGTAGGCATGCTTACTCTTAAGCTAACTACTCAGTTAAGATAGGAAACAATAATATATGAATGAAAATGAGTGATTTCATGAAAGTAAAAATAGGATTTTAGCAACAATGACTTGTGTACGCACTCGTCACCTCACGTACACGGCGTCCACGTAACAAAATCAGTATAAAAACGCCTAAGGAGAAGTCCCCAACACAGAATTAGGCAAGCCACTTACCTTGACTGCGCTAATCAACTCAATACCATGCTCTTGCCATGAGTATCCAACTCCGGGTGGCCCAAATCTAGTAAATTCGATTACATAATGTAAATAACACTTTAAGGAATCAAAATAGCTAATTAATTCGAAGCTAATACGCGAAATTAGGAAATTCGCCCAAAATGTCCCCTGGGCCCACGTCTCTGAATCGGGTATAAATCACATTTTCCGAACCCCCATTCACTCACGAGTCTAACCATATAAGAATCTCTCAAATTGGAGGTCAAACACCTAATCAAAACTCAACAGTTTGGTCTATGAAGTTCATCCCATTTTTCCCATTGTCTACCCACAAATTTCGAAATTAAAAGTTGAATTTAAGATTGGAATCATGGAATTTGATCTACAATGGATGGAAATCACTTACCCAAATTACCCAGGTGCAAAAGTCTTGAAAAGTCGCCCTTCTCGAGCTCCACAATTCAAAAATGGTGAAAATAGGCTTAAATCCTCGAAATGAGTTTAATATTCTGCCCAGGCCTAAGTTGTGAAGCGCGATCGCGGACTTAAGGATGCGATCGCATATGGTAAACCTCACCTCCTTAAAGTGGACACTGTGCGGTCGCACAGTAATACCTCCGATCGCGGACAATACTGGGCTGGCCGCTATGCGTCCATATCTAGGTCCACGCGAACGCACAGAGTAAGGCTCCCCCCTGCCCGACCCAACTGACCTTATGCGGTCGCGTCTCCCTTGCTGAGATCGCACTGACCAAAAATAACGGGGCCCAAATTTATTCTACGCGATCGCAACCCACAACAGGCGATCGCATTGAGTTATTACCTGCTGCTCTAAAAACCAGAAAAAAATAGCTGAAGACTAAACCAAAAATATACCCGTTGAACACCCGAAACACACCCGAGGTCCTCGAGACCTCAACCAAAACTACCAACCAACTCTAATTACCCATTCAAACTTGGTCGAGCCTTAAAAATACATCTCATAACATCAAAATCATCAAATATGCATAAATTCAAGCCTAAGAACTTAGGAAATTTCTAAAATTCACATCCGATGCCAAAACACGTCTAAACTCATCCGAATGATCTCAAATTTTGCACACAGGTCATAAATGACATTACGGACCTGCTGTCGCTTTCGGAATTCCATTCCGATTCCGATATCAAAATCTCACCTATCAGTCGAAATCGCCGAAATTCTAACTTTCGCCAATTCAAGCCTAAATCTACAACCGACCTCGAAAACACATTCCGAACACGCTCCTAACCCCAAAATAACTCAACAGAGCTAACAGAGTCGAGGGAATTCCATTCTAGATTCGTCTTCACACAGTTCTATCTACAGTCCAATTTCTAAAGCTAAAATTCACATTATAGGACTATGTGTCCAAAATCACTCCGGATTTCACCACTCTACGCTCCGACAAGTTCCAATAACATAAATAGACATGGGAGAAACGGTTTTTAGGGGATCGGGGCACTAACTCTCAAAATTACTTACCGGGTCGTTACATCCTCCCCTCTTAAGAAAATCGTTCGTCCTCGAACGAGCATAGAAACATACCTGAAGCTGTGAAAAGATGAGGGTACTGACTCCGCATATCTTGCTCGGTCTCCCAAGTCGCCTCCTCGACTGGTTGACCCCTCCACTGAACCTTTACTGATGCAATATCCTTTGACCTGAGCTTCCTGACCTGCCTATCCAATATAGCTACTGGCTCCTCAATATATGACAGGTCCTTGTCCAACTGGACTGAACTGAAATCCAAAACATGAGTCGGGTCACCGTGATACTTCCGGAGCATGGAGACGTGGAACACCGGATGAACCCCTGCTAGGCTGGGGGCAAGGCTAGCTCATAAGGAACCCCCCAACACGTCGCAACACCTAAAAAGGGCCAATAAATCTCGAACTCAGCTTGCCTTTCTTCCCGAACCTCATGACGCCCTTAATAGGCGATACCCGAAGCAAAACCCGATCAACAACCATAAATGACAAGTCACGAACCTTCTGGTCCACATAGCTCTTCTGCCTGGACTAAGCGAAGTCTCTCCAGAATCACCTTCACGTTGTCCAAGGCATCCTAAACTAAGTCTATACCCAAAAATTGGGCCTCGCCCGACTCAAACCATCCCACGGGAGACCTGCACGCCTACCATACAAAGCCTCATATGGAGCCATCTGAATGCTGGACTGGTAGCTGTTGTTATAAGCAAACTCTGCAAGATGAAAGTATCGATCCCATGACCCTCCAAAATCTATCACACATGCACGAAG
The DNA here is from genome assembly GCA_005239505.1 of Nicotiana paniculata. Taxonomy (NCBI): domain Eukaryota; kingdom Viridiplantae; phylum Streptophyta; class Magnoliopsida; order Solanales; family Solanaceae; genus Nicotiana; species Nicotiana paniculata. The sequence continues at coordinate 31,269 of ML304054.1, forward strand.
CATATCCTCGAGAATCTGAATCGTACGCTCGGACTGCCCGTCTGTCTGAGGGTGAAAAGCTGTGCTCAACTCTACCCTGGTGCCTAACTCTTGCTGAACGACTCTTCAGAACCGTGAAGTGAACTGTGTACCTCTGTCTGAAATGATAGATACTGGAATACCGTGGAGGCGAACAATCTCTCTGATATAAATCTCAGCCAACCTCTCTGATGAACATGTAGTCAGTACTGGAATGAAATGGGCTGATTTTGTCAGCCGATCCACAATCACCCAAATAACATCATGCTTCCTCAAAGTCCGAGGAAGTTCAACCACAAAGTCCATGGTGATCCGCTCCCACTTCTACTCTGGAAGCTCAATCTGCTGAAGTAACCCTCCCGGTCTCTGATGATCATATTTGACTTGCTGACAGTTGAGACACTTGGATACAAACTCCACTATATCCTTCTTCATCCGTCGCCACTAATAGTGCTGTCTCATATCCCGGTACATCTTCGAGGTACCCGGATGGATGGAATATCGTGAACTATGGGCCTCCTCAAGAATCAACTCTCGAAGCCCATCCACATTGGGCAAATAGATCCGACCCTGCATCCTCATCACACCATCATCTCCTATAGTCACATCCCTGGCATCACCCTGCCGGACTCTATCCTGAAGAACCAAAAGGTGGGGATCATCATACTAGCGCTCTCACTGATACGGTCATAAAGGGAAAATCGAGCAACCACACAAGCTAATACCCGTCAAGGTTCAGAAAGATCCAATCTCACGAACTGACTGGCTAAGGACTGAACATCTAAGTCTAGAGGCCTCTCAGCTGCATGAAGGTATGCCAAACTCGTCAAACTCTCCGCCCGGCGACTCAAGGCGTCGGCCACCACATTGGCCTTCCCCGGGTGGTATAATATAGTGATGTCATAGTCCTTTAGCAACTCCAACCATATGTGCTGCAAACTCTCGTGATCCGTGAATATCTCACAGGGAACACCATATAAATAATAACGCCATATCTTCAGGGCGTGAACAATCGCTGCCAACTCGAGATCAAGAACAGGGTAGTTTTTCTCATGAACCTTCAACTGTTTGGACGCGTAGGCAATCACCCTACCGTTCTGTATCAACACCGCTCCTAGGACAATCCTCGAAGCATCACAATAGACTGTATTGGACCCAGAACCGGTAGGCAAAACCAACACAGGAGCTGTAGTCAGGGCTGCCTTGCGCTTCTGGAAGCTCTCCTCACACTCCTCAGTCCTTATAAAAGGTGCACCCTTCTGGTTCAGTCTAGTCATAGGCACTGAAATGGATGAAAATCCCTCCACAAAACGACGATAATACCCAGCCAAACCGGGGAAACTGCGGATCTCAGTAGATGAGGACGGTCTGGGCCAACTCTGTACCGCCTCCACCTTCTTCAGATCTACCTTGATCCCATCCGAAGACACCACATGACCTAGGAATGCCACAGAATCAAGCCAAAATTCACACTTAGAAAACTTGGCGTACAACTTTTTCTCTCTTAATGTCTGAAGCACGATCCTCAAGTGCTGCTCATGGTCCTCCTGGGACCGAGAATATACCAGAATGTCATCAATGAACACAATGATGAAAGTACCAAGATAAGGATGGAATATGTTGTGCATCAGATGCATGAAGGCTGCTGGGGCATTAGTCAGCCCGAATGACATAACAAGGAACTCATAGTGGCTATATCTGGTCCTGAAGGCAGTCTTCGGGATATTTGATTCCCGAATATTCAATTGATGATAACCCGAACATAGATCAATCTTGGAGAACACCCTAGCACCCTGTAACTGTTCAAATAAATCATCAATGCGAGGCAAAGGGTACCTGTTCTTCACTGTCACCTTATTCAGTTGCCGGTAGTCAATACACATACGCATTGAGCCATCCTTTTTCTTCACAAATAACACCCGAGCACCCCAAGGTGATACACTGGGCCTGATGAATCCCTTTTCAAGCAACTCCTGTAATTGCTCCTTCAACTCCTTCAACTCAGGAGGAGCCACGCGATAGGGAGGAATAGAAATGGGCTGAGTGCCCGGCAACAAGTCAATGCCGAAATTAATGTCTCTATCGGGCGGAATACCCGGAAGATCAGCTGGAAATACATCATAATAGTCCGTGACAACTGGAACTGACTCAACTGTAGGGGTCTCAACACTAACATCTCTCACATAAGCCAAATATGCATCACACCCCTTTTCGACCATCCGCCGAGCCTTAAGAAAAGAAATGACTCGGCGGGGAGTATACACTAAGGAACCTCTACACTCTAACCTCGGTAATCCTGGCATAACTAGCGTCACAGTCTTGGCGTGTCAATCAAGAATAGCATAGTAGAGAGACAACCAGTCCATACCCAATATAACATCGAAACCTACCATACTGAGTAGTAGTAAGTCAGCCCTGGTCTCAAAACCACTGATAGCAATCAAACACGACCGATATACGCAGTCCACAATAAGAGAATCTCCTACCGGAGTAGAAACATAAACAGGGGAACTCAAAGAATCCCGAGGTATCCCCAGATGTGAAGCAAAATAAGAAGACACATATGAATATGTAGAACCTAGGTTAAATAATACCGATGCATCTCTATGACAAACGGGAACAATACCTGTGATGACCGAATCTAAAGAAATGGCCTCGGATCGGGCCGAAAGAGCATAGTACCTGGCCTGGCCTCCCCTCTAGGGCGACCTCGACCTCCCCGACCTCCACCTCGAGCTGCCTGAGGTGGTGGGGTTGCAGCTGTGGCTGGAAGAATAGCTGGAGGACCTGGTGGAAGACGTGGAGCCTGATAAGTCTGACGTGGTGCACCCTGATAAGTCTGAGGTGGTGCACCCCTCCTCGCTCTAGGGCAATCTCTGATCATGTGACGAGGGTCACCACACTCAAAGCAACCCCTTGGAGGACGTGGCAACCACTGCTGACTCTGATCTGGCCTGCTTGACTAGCCAGTGATAGCACCTCGAGCAGGAGGCGCCTGAGATACTGGTGGTGCATAATAAGGCTCTTGAGGTCTAGGAGGAGCTGGAATACCACTGGCTACTGGGAGAGCTGAATGAACGGGGCGACTCACAAAACCCCTACCATTAGCATGCTGCTGGTGCATGGGCTCCTGAAAAATGACCAGTCTATCGAGACCTCTTGGCCTCTCTCTCCTCCCTGTCCCGGGCTAACATAGTCTCAATCCTCCAGGAAATAGTCACGGCCTGCTGGTAAGTAATATCCGTCTCCAGCTCTCTGGCCATGCTGGTCCGAATACTGGGGTGGAGTCCCTCAATAAAGTGTTGAACCCTCTCTCTGACAGTGACAACCAAAGCTGGTGCATGGCGAGCCAAATCGCTGAAACGGACTGCATACTCTGACATAGTCATGGCACCCTAGCGTAGCTGCTCAAACTCCACACGCCAAGTATCCCTGAAGCTCTAAGGGACAAACTCAAGTAAGAATACCTCGAATAACTGAGCCCAAGTAAGTGAAGCTGCCTCGTCCGAGCTACTAAGCTCAAAAGCACGCCACCACTGATAAGCTACTCCCCTCAGCTGGAAAGCAGTGAAAGAAACCCCACTCGTCTCCACAATACCCATAGTGCGAAGAATGCGATGACACCCCTCAAGAAAATCTAGGGCGTCATCCGAAGCTAGTCCACTGAACTCAGGTGGGTGGTACTTCTTGTACCTCTCAAGTCGGAGCTGCTCTGCCTCAGGAATAGCTATCCTAGTCTCATGCTGAGCTGGATTTGCTGGGCGCATAAGAATATACTTTGGAACCTGCCCAATATGAACCCTCTGCTCAGGAGTACGGGCTGCGGGAGTCTATGTCCCTCCCCCGGACTGGGATGTAGCTGGAGCTATCGGGAGTAGACCTGCCTGAGACAGAGTACTGAAGGCACTCAAGAACTAAGCCAATGTCTCCTGGAGGTCTGGAGTAACAGTAGGGACCTCTTGTGCCCCTCCAACTGTAGCTCCTGGGGGCTCCTCTACCTCTGCTCTAGCCGGTGCTCGGGCTGTACCGCACGCTCGTCCTCTGTTCCGTCCTCTGCCTCTGGTGGCTCTGACTAGGGGCTCGGTTGCCTGGTCATCAGTACGTCCAATACATGTACGAACCATCTGCAATCAAGAATAGAATAGAGTTTAAGAATTTGATGACAGTAACTAGCACGATAAGGAATTCCAAAGAATTTGATTGTTCTTAACAGTTACATAGCCTCTTGAAGATAGATACGAACGTCTTCGCACCGATCCGTGAGACTCTAATAAACCGGCTTGTGACTTGTGACTCCTATGAACCTAGACGCTCTGATACCAACTTGTCACCACCCGTTTTTCCCTCTGAAAGGTATCGTGATGGCTCCTAGTCTCTACGACTAGGTAAGCCTAATATTTGCGGAAAATCATAGAATCAATAAAATAAAGACAGAAAAGAACTCAAGAAGATGTAACATAACTGCGCAACATGTACACTTTCACTTCCCAAAACCTGGAATGTCACGATAGTCACAAGCTCTGTACTAAATGTAGCTCTATATAATGAAATAGTGGAAAATACATAAGTCCTATATACCTATACTAGAGTAGAAAGGGACTCGTGAGATTCTGCGAACGAGGCAGAATTACCTCTTGGTCTCCTGGCAACTGCTAGCACGACTCCTAACCACCATACTGGGTGCTGGTACCTGGATCTGCACATGGGGAAAACATGCGCAGGAAAGGGCGTGAGTACTCCAAATTCGGTACTCCGTAAGTGCCAAGCCTAACCCAGTCAAGTAGTGACGAGGTCAGGTTGAGGCTCTACTGAGTTTTTTTTTTTAAAAACAAGTCAATACAAATTTAAAACGGTGAAAACATAGATGAGCAATGATAAACAGGATTAATGGAAACTGGAAGAATTTATAACAGACAGAGAGCCCTCGGCTCAGTATAACATATATATCTCAACAGTAAATGTACAATGAAGTACAAGGGGAAAGTTCCCGGATCTCAGTCCGTAGTCCTAATTTAAATATGCTATGCAGTACAGGGGGAAAGCTCCATGATCTCCGTCCGTAGTCCTTATTTAAATATGCAAAGAAGAAGTATGTCGGATACGACTTAATTAAAAAGTCCAGGAAAACAACAGGCAAGAATAGAGTAAAGCTACCTAAGCATGGTGCAACTAGTAGCAAATAAGAGGAAATCAAATAAGGACAAGTAGGCATGCTTACTCTTAAGCTAATTACTCAGTTAAGACAGGAAACAATAATATATGAATGAAAATGAGTGATTTCATGGAAGTAAAAGTAGTATTTTAGCAACAATGACCCGTGTATGCACTCGTCACCTCACGTACACGATGTCCACGTAACAAAATCAATATAAAAATGCCTAAGGAGAAGTCCCCAACACAAAATTAGGCAAGCCACTTAACTTGACTGCGCTAATCAACTCAAAACCATGCTCTTGCCACGAGTATCCAACTCTGGGTGGTCCAAATATAGTAAAATCTATTACATAATGTAAATAACACTTTAAGGAATCAAAATAGCTAATTAATTCGAAGCTAATACGCGAAATTAGGAAATTCGCCCAAAAAGTCCTCTGGGCCCATGTCTCAGAATCGGGTAAAAATCACATTTTCCGAACCCTCATTCACTCACGAGTCTAACCAGATAAGAATCTCCTAAATCGGAGGTCAAACATCCAATCAAAATTCAACAGTTTGGTCTATGATGTTCATCCCATTTTTCCCATTGTCTACCCAAAAATTTCGAAATTAAAGGTTGAATTTAAGATTGGAATCATGGAATTTGATCTACAATGGATGGAAATCACTTACCCAAATTACCCAGGTGCAAAATTCTTCAAAAATCGCCTTCCCGAGCTCCAAAATTCGAAAATGGTGAAAATAGGCTTAAATCCTCGAAATGGGTTTAATATTCTGCCCAGGCCTAAGTTGTGAAGTGCGATCGTGGACTTAAGGATGCGATTGCATAGGGTAAACCTCACCTCCTTAAAGTGGATACTGTCCGGTCACACAGTAGTACCTCCGATCGCGGACAATACTGGGCTGGCCCCTATGCGTCCGCATCTAGGCCCACGCGAACGCACAGAGTAAGGCTCCCCCCTGCCCGGCCCAACTGACCTTATGCGGTCGTGTCTCCCCTGCTGCGATCGCACTGACCAAAAATAATGGGGCCCAAATTTGTTCTACGCGATCGCGACCCACAACACACGCTCGCACTGAGTAATTACCTGCTGCTCTAAAAGCCAGAAAAAAACAGCTGAAGACTAAACAAAAAATATACCCGTTGAACACCCGAAACACACCCGAGGCCCTCGAGACCTCAACCAAAACTACCAACCAACTGTAATACCCCATTCAAACTTGGTCGATCCTTAAAAACACATATCATAACATCAAAATCATCAAATATGCATAGATTCAAGCCTAAGAACTTAGGGAATTTCTAGAACTCATATCCGATGCCGAAACACGTCTAAACTCATCCGAATGACCTCAAATTTTGCACACAGGTCATAAATACATTACGGACCTGCTATCGCTTTCGGAATTCCATTCTGTGTCCGATACCAAAATCTCACCTATCGGCCGAAATCACCGAAATTCTAACTTTTGCCAATTCAAGCCACAATCTACAACCGACCTCGAAAACACATTCCGAACACGCTCCTAACCCCGAAATAACGCAACAGAGCTAACAGAGTTGACAGAATTCCATTTTGTATCCGTCTTCACACAGTTCTAGCTGCGGTCCAATTTCTAAAGCTAAAATTCACATTAAAGGACTATGTGTCCAAAATCACTTCGGATTTTACCACTCAACACTCCGGCAAGTTCCAATAACATAAATAGATATGGGAGAAACAGTTATTAGGGGATCGGGGCGCTAACTCTCAAAATGACCTAACAGGTCGTTACATATCATAACAAACCTATATCGAGCTCCGGAACTAAAATACGGGCCCGATGCCAACGGTTTCAAACGTTAATTCATTTCTTTATTTCATTAATAATTCAGCAAAATAGTTTCTTTCAAAAATTGATTTCTAAGGCTTGGGACCTCGGAATTCATTTCCGGGCAGACGCCCAAGTCCCATATTTTAATGCGGACCTCCCGGGATCGTCGGAACATGGATCTGGGTCCGTTTACTCAAAATGTTGACCAAAGTCAACTATAATCAAATTTAAATTCTAGAAATCACTATTTCTCATATTTTCACATAAAAGCTTTTCGGTTTCACGCTCGGACTGCGCATGCAAATCGAGGTATTTAAAATTAGTTTTTTATGGCTATTAAGCATAGAACGGAGTCTAAATTCATAAAATGATCCTTTGGGTCATCACATAAGATTGCAAATAAGTAGATTATAAGAAAGTTGATTGTCCTCCGAAAAAGAAATCAAGTAATTTTTTGGCTTTTGTCTGCTTTGAAACTAATTTAGTGGATGTTCCTTTAAAATTTTGATAGTTGGATAATGGTACAATTGTTTATATAACCAATGACTTGCAGGCCTGGCAAGTCGACAGAACCAAAAGAGGCCGAAGTGAGTGTTGTTGTGGGCTATAGACTAAAAGCGAAAGTAGAGTTTATAGGTACTCTTATTTTGTATTTTCAAAATAATTCTAGTATTTGTTTAGAAAAATACTATTCTCTACCATTTATGTGACTAAAGTTAGTTTCTGTTTCACTTTTCGATAAGTCTAGTTATTCGTTACATCTGTTAATACCCAATTTCGGACCTCATATTTTTTCAAATAGTATATATATATTTTTTTAAAATATCAGTTTGCATCATTGTTTAATTTACAAGATTTATTCAAGTATTTTCTATAATTTTTAAAGTTTTAAAATTAATTTTTCTTGCATTTAAATTGTTTATATATTTATTAATTGCCTATTTAAATTATTTTTGTGTTGACTTAGTCATATCAATTTATTATTTGTATCTATATATATGCTTCATAATATTTTACTTTGTCTTATATAATTACATCTGCATTTTCGAACTATTTATGCATTGTTTGCAACAATAGTCTATACTTTAAAATTAATTGTATTTATCATTTTATTCAGGGTCAAAATAATTTTTTATAATATTTAGCTATTATTTTAAAATAATAAGTTTCATAAATAGTATTTTTATATTTATTTGGATATTTTATTAAATTATTTTTCCTCTAATTTCTTATATTTAAAATCTGGCCCAAAACATGCCAAATTTCGGACCCAATTCACCAACTCACACCCTAAACTCCAGCACCCAATACTAGAGACCCACTACCTCATACCCGTCCATTAACCCGACCCGCTCCGTTTTCTTCTAATCCCAGCAGTTGATCTCTCAAGATCAACAACCCCCAATCACCCCTCTTCTTTTAATTAACCAAACCCATGAAACCCTAACACATTTCCCCTAAGCCGCCGCCCCAAAACACTCTTAATCCTTCTCCTTCTTCTCTGAAGCCCTATTAACTGCCTCCCTTAATTCTCTCCGATTGATACCCCAAAATGGAATCAATATATGATTCTCTTACCTTATAGGTTCTGTCATCTTATTACTTACATGATTTTGGAATCGCTTAGTACTTGCCTATTTTTGGCAAGTACCAGGCCCTGAGTTATGAACAATCATCCTCAATCTTCGAGACTTAGAAGATATTTCGTCTATATACACTTACCACAAGGCTATATGGATCCGATTTAGTGAGATTCTTTGGCTATTTGTGTTCTCCTTTAAACTAGGGTTTACCCGATTTTTATCCTAATTTGATTCTGAATTGATTTTGCATGTTTTTTTTCCTTATTTGTGTTTGATTAACTATGTTTCCTCGTTTGTTCGTTTAATTTTGCCACTATATAAACCCTTTCCACAATCCCCCTAAAGGAAAAAGTTATTACTGTTATTTACCCTCAGTGTTCTCTTCTTTCACTCGTTCAATTACTCTGTGAATACTTTCTAAAACTGTTGAATCCTTAGCCGGCTGAAAGCCAAGGCCATAATACTATTAAACGACCTCCTCCCGTGCAAGCACTGCTCAAAGATCTTCTCGAGGCTCTTGTGAACTCTAAAGCATCGGGGATTTGGGGTTCCATTATCTTCTTTCAAGTGCTGCTACTAAATTACTACTGATATTTTAAGTTTTTCACTCTTTTCCTCGTTTAACTTTGCTACTTGTTAGTGCCCTGTACCCTCGTAATCCTACTCCTTTATGTTTGTGCTTATGTTATGTGCATTAGTGTTATCTAGATTTCTCTGAGATAATTTTGATATTATGCCATTTCATATACAATTTTGTTTATTTTAGCATTACTCTATCGTTCCATTAGCTTCAATTACGTGCAAGTCTTGATGTTAACTTATATGTATATAGCTAACTTGATTCATGACGCCTTCCTGATTCGTAATTGAAACCTAATTAATGGTTTTTGAACTTTGTTTGATTTCTTGCACTAAAACCCCTTTGTGAGACTATGTTCTTGCTCGAAATTTCTCTCTTCATGTTGAATCTTTTATGCCTAATTTTCCATTTCTCTACAAGTCATGCCAATGCTTAGCCTAATATGCTAACCTTAATTGTGTCCAACCTGAATGATCATTATGCTACATGTTGCTTATTCTGAGTTTGGCTTATTGCCTTGTTCCATACTATCATCATAACTAACTCGTGCCCAGAATGTTTTCTAATTCCTGTTGGACATTCATGCCTAACCTGTTATCTTTATGGAACTCTCTGATTCTAAAAATGCAAGCATGATTCTGCCTTTTGAACTTGTTTGTATTCTTGTCCATGTATTTTGGCTAGAATTGTTGTCAGCCTTAGGAATTAAGTATAAAATTTGTTAATCAATTCCATGAGTATTTTGTCACCTATAAGGCTGAATTTGGCATTCCTTTGGTTAAGTAGGTTATTCATTTGCGCCTGGTATGTTGGGCCTGCTTTGATACTAGAGGTCTGAAATTTAATGTTCTCATTTGAAGTTTGGGCCTGCTGTCCGTGTGAAGTTTTGAGCATATTGGAAGGCCCAAATGTGTTACTGGGTTATCTGTATTTGTAATTGGTCCGGAGCTTTGTTCAATATGGTCGATAATAACTTGTAAAATTGAATAAATTGGAAAATCAGTGAAATTGGAGAAATTGGTACATTCTAATGCTTGTATAAAAAGGGTAGAAAATATGCCTATAGGGTCTACTTAATCTATTTGCTATTTTGTTCAACATGACATGTGTGCTATTTAGTTTCATGTATTATGCACCAATACAAAGCATGCCTATAGGAATCCCGCACACACTTCACTTGTCAAAACATGTTAGTATTTGGCTATACCTGTTTTCTATGTCTGCTACTGTGTACACTTAGACAACATGCCTATAGAATGTGATAGCACATGCCTTACTAATCTAGATACCATGTTTATAGAATTTTAAATAACCAATTGGTCAAATTGCTTATATTATTTCAGTGCACTGCTTCACCTAGATAACATGTCTATAGGGATAAAGTGTTGTAGAATCAACTTATTTGTCAATTTCTAGAAATCTTGCCTATAGGATGTTGTTGCGCATAAATATGTTTATGAGATCAGTGTTGTTAATACTAGACTCTCAAAGATCTTCCACCTACCAAATGAACTTGTCTATAAAATCAGCGTTGTTAGTTCATGGTTCTGGAGTCGTTTCACTGCCTTTTGCAAACAATCAAGAAATCATGCCTATAGGTTTTTGTAATCTGCAAATCTGTTTCCTGTATATTGCTAAAATCATAATCACTTAGAAACCATGTCTATAGGACTTATAATGATTTAATCTGTACGTTGGCCTAAAATGCAGCATTGCATGTTTGATATTGGAATCATATAGAGACCATGCCTATAGGACCAAAGGATTCTGGGTCTCAAGTTCAAAACGTTCTATCACTTAATCTGAAAATCATCTTGCGTTCTTCTTTGTTTATGTGTGGAGGATAACATGAGCCACTCTTTGCTATTATGTGCAGTCCTCTTTGTTTTTTGAATGCGCGATTAGTGTTATCACTTTTTAGCAGCCTAAGTAAGTCTAGAACCACCCAATAGAGGTCCAAAGCCTCATGGACCATAGGCATGGGACGGGTAGTGCACACATAGGATGCGGCTTAGAATTGAATTATAACGCTTTAGGTAAACAACTTCAACATAGTAATCAGGTAGCAGGAGATGATAATATGTGCCTGCTGAATAATATGAGCAACTCCTATCTAAAAGGAGTTGTGAAGTATTATTTATGTTGCACGGTGTGATCCTTTAGGCTAAAAAACTTAAGACTCCCCCCCATTTATATATTTGTTATTCATACTTAGTCGTTTAATATAGACCATTGTAGTTGTATCCTTGTAGTCCTCAAATACTTGTACTAATTCTCATATGGGTTATAATGAAACTCTTCGACTTTTATATTTCTTTGTTTATCTGATCACCTAGCCTAATTGTCACGACCCCAAATCTACACTGGCCGTGATGGCGCCTATCGTAGTACTAGGCTAGCCAACTTACTGAACATCAAATAAGGACTTCCCATTTAAAACAACAACGAAATGTATCAAAAATCTTGCACGTTTAGTATTTCAAAATCTGCAGATAATCAAAGAAAATATCTGAACCAAAATCCCCAAAACTCGGAGTCAACAGTCATGAGCAGTAAATAGGACACAATATTTCCTTAATACATCAAGTCTAGGAAAAATGTGAATATGCGACAAAAATGAGAGGGAGAAGGGTGAGGCTGCGAATGTCGTGCAACTACCTCAAAATCTCCGACAACTGCTCCACTGATAAACAAACGAGTCTCACTCGATCCGGGCACCTAGATCTGCACACAAGGTGCAGGGAGTAACATGAGTACACCAACTCAGTAAGTAACAAATATAAATAAGGACTTGAGTGCAGTGACGAGATTTTATAATCATGAAAATTCATATAATAAACATCAGTGGAAGACAATAAATCAAGTCAGGGATCCACGTCCAGAAAGTCTCATAAAAACTCCAGTTTTCCTTTTCTAAATTTCATATAAAACATTGGTTCAACATTTATCGTTGAGAGGCAAAAATGTAAGGAAGAGTGAAAACACTAGTTTATAGCAAATAAGCCCCTCGGGCACAATGTCACTCACAATATAAAGCCTCTTGGGCAAGCCTCTCAGTCACTCGGGACTCATCTCTCGTCAATCAACACTCACACGCAGCACTCATGCTCAATAGGTGCCATATAATAATCGCTGCGGCGTGCAACCCGATATATATATATATATATATATATATATATATATATATATATATATATATATATATATATATATATATATATATATATATATATATATATATANATTGCAGCGTGCAACCCGATCCATAAATAGTCGACTGCGCTCACTGGGGGTGTACAGACTCCGGAGGGGCTCCTTCAGCCCAACGCTATATCGCTGCGGCGTGCATCCCGGTCCAATATATATATATCGATGCGGTGTGCATCCCGACCGGATATATATGTATATATGTATATAATGCTGCGGCGTGCAGCCCGATCCATCACTATCCTCACAAATCCGACTCTTGGCCTTGCTCAGTCATCACCCTCGCAATCCACTCAGGCATCTCACCACAATCACAGGGACTCAGCCCAAAACATTTCTCATTTGTTTGAAAACAGGGTGATAAACAGAAATGAAAATGAACAAGTATAAATCATGACTGAGATCATATTTTATATCAAAAACAGTGTGAGAAATAGTATAAAACACCCCTGAGGGTCCAAACAGGTCGGCACTAGACCCCAAACATGGCATACAACTCAAATATAGTGTAATTCTCTAAAATACGGAGTATCACGTGATTTCAAATCAAATACGCGTCTTAATAGTCTCTATGGGACGGACCAAGTCACAATCCCTACCGGTGCACGCCCACACGCCGTCACCCAGCATGTGCGTCACCTCATTTATCAAAACAATATGAAATACCGGGGTTTCATACCCTCAGGTCAAGATTTACGTTTGTTACTTACCTCAAACCGGAAGAAAACTACTCCGCGATGCCTTTGCTTCTTGACTCGGCCTCAACGCGCTCCGAATCTATTCAAAACAGATTCATATCATCAAAATATGCTAAAGGGACAAAGCCCACTCAAAAATATTCAATTTACATCATAAATCCTGAAATTGGCCAAACTCGACCCCCAGGCTCACGACTCGGATTTTGATAAGAATCGCAAAACTAGAATCCTTACGCTCTCACGAGTTCATGCGTACCAAATACATCAAAATCGGACCCCAAATGGCGCCTCAATTCCCCAATTTAAAACTATCAAACGTCAAGCCCTTAATCTTCCAATTTCACCATTAAAACATGATTAAACAATGGGATAATTGCCATAAAAACAAGATACAAAGTCCATATAGCTTACCTCACTGAATACACTTGATTCCCCTTGAAATCCCTGCTCAAAGCTCCAAAATTCGTCAAAACTGGTGAACAAAATGAGAGAATTTCGCAAAGGCATTATTATATAGGTTCTGCCCAGCTATATCGCACCTACGACCAAAACCTCGCACCTGCGAAAAATCCCTCGCAGGTGTGGAATCTCACTTAAGCCAAAATTCCACATCTGCAGTCCTCATCACGCACCTGCGGGCACGCAGGTGCAACCCTACTTCTGCACCTGCGCTCCCAAGCCAGGTTCCTCTTTTTCGCATCTGCGCAAGGCATTCCGCACCTGAGCCTTCGCACCTGCGGCTCCCCGTCCGCAAGTGCGTCCACACCAGAAGGCCTGCACCAGCAGCCCTTTGCTGCAATTTTTTCCCAACTTCCAACCTCCCGAAATCATCCGAAATAAACTCTGAGCCCCTCGGAGCCTCAATCAAAAGTACCTACAAGTCATATATCAATATACCAACCTAGTCGAACCCTCAGAACGCTCAAAATAGCATGAAAACACCAAATCTAATCCAAATTCAAGCTTAAGGATTCCTAAACTTCCGAAATTTGCCAACGATGCCGAAACCACCCAAACCACGTCCGAACGACCTGAAAATTTGCACACATATCCCAAATGATACTACGGACCTGTTCCAACTTCCGAAATTCCATTCCGAACCCGATAGCTAATTTTCCGCTGCCGATCGGAAATCGCCAAAAATCCAATTTCGCCAATTCAAGCCTAATTCTACTCCGGACCTCCGAATGATATTCCAAACACACTCTTAAGTCCCAAATCACCTAATGAAACTATCTAAGCCACGAAACCCCCATTCCGAGATCATTTACCTACAATTCAACTTCTGGTTGATGTTTCCAACTAAATCACCAATCAAAGAGACTAAGTGTCTCATTTCTCACCACAACCAATCCGAACCCGAATCGATCAACCCAACGCAACACAAAAGAGCTCAACCAACAAAAATGAAGTAGAAATGAAAAAAAAAACAGGGCTAAACTCTCGGAACGACCGGTCGGATCGTTACACTAATCCACATAGTCTTAAGTTCGGCCGGGACCCACAGTTGTGGACCTCGAAGAGTGCCTAACACCTTCTCTTTGAGTTAATTTAAGCCCTTACCCGATCTTTGGTGGCGTTGACTAGTCAAACAGAGTGATTTGCATAATAGGTCCCCTAACGCACCTTAAAACTGTTAGGTGACGATTCTTCTCTTTTAATACCCACTTAAAAGAGTTGTCACACGTCGAAGACCTCTTTCGCAAGAAAAGGGGCGCGACAACAACTACATAATGATTTTATTAAACTTTTTTGCGATTCACATGTCGTTACTGATGCTATTTTTAAGTGATGGTTTATATCACTTAAATGTGTTGAATGAAGTTTTTTCTGTGATGTATGTTGAAACTGTTTTCCACATAAAGCCTACTATGAGTAAAATGTCTTACTTGTTATGGCATAGTCGTCTTGGTCATATTTTTTAAGAGAAATTAAGAAATTGGTAATGAAAAATATTTTACAAGTTCTTGATGCAAAATATTTGAAACTTGTGTGGATTGTGTTAAAAGGCAAAATGACCAAGATTAAGGGAGATGGTTCCACTAGGATCTCTGAATTCTTGTAAATTATTCATACTAATGTTAGTAAACCTTGTGCACCTGCGCTGACCAATCATAAATACTTTATTACTTCTATTGATAGCTTTTCAGGATATTGTTAAATATACCTTTTAAAAGAGAAGCTTGAAGCACTTGATAAGTTTTAAATTTATAAAACAAGTTGAAAAATAGCTTAGGAAGACCATTAAGATAGCGAGATATGACGATGGTGGTGATAGAAAATATATTGTCTAATTAATCAATGTATGAGACCTTTTGCTTTATTTTTGCAAGAATATATGATAATAACACAACAGAATGATGTGGCTGAAAGATGAAATCGTACTCTCATGAAAATAGTGAAAAGTATGATGTCAAGGACTAGCCTACCAAGATCTTTTTTGGGGTAAAGCTTTAAAAACAACTACCTATATTTTGAATAGAGCTCCTACAAATCTATCTTGAAACTAAAGGAATACCAATACCAATACCACGAAATCCATTATGATAGTCAATATAGATGTTGGGTGTATCTACGTAAGCAAAAATGCAGAATTTATTTTTAGCCTATTTGGCCTGGATAATTTATATATTAATTGGGCTTTACACCAATCTATATTTATATTATTATAAAAGCATGAATGAAATATCAGTTTATAAAAATAACTTTATAATATTAAGCATAATAACTCATAATAAAAGGGCACAACCGAAATTCTAGATATTAGCCTTATAATCCTATTAATTTTAGGACATAATACTACACATTAGGAATCCTACATGATTACCGTTAGGAATCCTATTGGTATAATTAATTTCGGGCTGTCTAATCCATATAAATTGAACAAGTAAATATCGTTAGTCATGTAATCCTATTACTTTTAGGATGTACTTCTTAAAAATTCGCATTACTAAATTCAAAAATGTATTATAATGTCCTATCAGTAATTTAGTTTAAAAATGTATTATATTGTCCAAATCCATTTAGAAAAAAGTGAGACTATCTTATTATAAAAGCATAAATACATTATTAATATACCAAAATAGCCCTAAAATATTAAGTGGGAGAACTAATACGTAAAGGACATAACTGCAATAATATATTTGGACTACTATACCTTTTTTATTAATTTTAATATCTAATATTTTAAAATTAATAAATTTTATCTATTAAATTCTTATATAAAAATGTGTAGGAGTGCTTTATATCAATTTCATAAGAATTCCGTATTGGCAATACATTATCACTCCATAATGGACCGCATAAAAATTGAAATTGAAAAAAATACCTCCACGATAATATATTTTTATATTATATTTGAACTATTTTCCTACTCAAATAATATTTTTATCAATTTTTCCTGTAATATTAAAAAATACCCAATTATTAAATAATAACTAAGAAAATATTTAAGAATATAAATGTTGAGAAAGAGGAAAAAAATGGTTGGTAAGAGTGAATACCACTAATGATTCTACAAATATAAAGATCTAAAAGTGAAATGTCATACCAATCTTTTACTATTTAAAAATAAAATTTGTAGTGGATAAGATTATAATTAAAATTAAATATTCAAAACAAGAGATGAACTAATATTAAGATATGACAACATAGAATAAAATATTTTTTATGTTAAAACCAATAATTAAATCTTCTTATTAATTATTTAGCAAGAGGATTCAATTTAATTATTTTTTAAAGTAAAAAATTTATTCTAGTTAAAAAAAATTCTTAGGATACATAAATTTATTATAAAAAGAACGTTAGAACACAAAGTAAAAAGGTTAGTATATTATTAAGAATCAAAATGTTATACAAAGGTCTGAGGAAAAACAATCAAAGCGAAATCATAATCAAGAACAAGCTTTCAAGACTATATTATAAAGAGTCGACTCTGGTATAACGGGATTATTCTTTGTATATGCCTCTAGGGGAATCAAAATAATATTTCTGTGTCATACATTACTTGCAAATATCATATCAATAGGCATGACACTATTAGTAATAATAGCAATTGGTGCACCAACAACGATTTTATTGTGAGGCCACCCACTTTAGATTTGATATATCTCTTCAAACAACTTAAATAACCAACACAAATATATGAAAAAAAAACAGTGGTGTTAAATTGATAAGGAAATAAAAATTGATAATATGAGATGATGCACTTATAGCAAAGAGTCAAACAATCGAAATAATTGCCTGGAGCTTTTATTAATGAATCGTTTGGTGGAAAATTAATGGTTTGGAAGGTGATTTCTGTCAAGTACTATCAATACTTCCAAAATCGACAAAAGCAAAGGCTGTAAAAGCTAGCTTGTCAAAGTTATACTTCTGGACTCAAATGAAAAAGATTCAATTGACAAAAAATATAAAGTTTAGAATATATCCAGTATTCAGTGTCTTCTTGCTTCGTGCCGGAAATGAATAAAAGCGTCCAATAAAAGATGATTTGG
The DNA here is from genome assembly GCA_005239505.1 of Nicotiana paniculata. Classification (NCBI taxonomy): domain Eukaryota; kingdom Viridiplantae; phylum Streptophyta; class Magnoliopsida; order Solanales; family Solanaceae; genus Nicotiana; species Nicotiana paniculata. The sequence continues at coordinate 48,823 of ML304054.1, forward strand.
TTTTTCCTGAACACTTAGTTATCAATCTCAATGGTAATAGTAGTGCATTTAATAAAAGAAATATTTCTATCATTAGATTAAAATGCAATTTGTGCAAATCACATGATAGAATTAAAAAGATATCTTAGCTAGCAGAAATAAATATGTTGATCAACTAAATAAAAGATTTATTGCAAAAATTTACAATAAAAACAAAATGTTTTTCAGTTTTTGGCTCAGCAGAAGATGATACCAATAATTACTATAAAAAAGAATACTTAAATACTTTAATACCAAATGGCCTTCTACCATACATGTTTGTTGTCAAGTTTATTATTTTTTACGTATGTTAGTGTCATCGTATATATAAAAGACTAAGTTAAAATTGATATTCCATTGTATATAGGTTAGTTTTGAAAAAGAATATGTCTGTCATGCTACTGAAAACTTAGATACGTTGAATAGTGTCACGACCCAAATTCCTAACTCAGGTCGTGATGGCGCCCAACACTTGGGTTAGGCAAGCCAACACTCAGATTACTAAGGACTTTCCTCTATTTGATTAAACATCCCAACACGTACCAAGTTTTAAAGTTCAAAACATTTAATTGAAAGATATAATTAGCCAATTTAACCAAAAGCAGTCATAAAGAGGCGTGAGCCAATATATATATGCAGACCCGCAACCATAATATCTACCACGTGTGTGCCAGGAACTAGTGTCACAAGTCCTACGGGCATATTAACAGAATATACAAAAGATATAATATAACTGTCCCACTGTCTCAAAGAAATATACGGGAATAACAAAAGAAACTCCATGGTACTGCCGAGGATCGTCAGGAGAAGCAGCTCACCGTGAAGTCAGATCCAGTCTATACTCAAAATCGAGCTCCTGTCTGATAACCAGATGCACCAGCCTCAGAACCTGTACAATTAAGTACAAAAGTGTAGCATGAGTACATAAACAAATATGTACCCAGTGAGTATCCCGCCTAACCTCGAAGAAGTAGTCTGATGACCCAAAAGGTCATCCAGTATATTTCTAGCTAAATCTATGTTTTGAGGTCGTGAAAACCTCCTTCTATCTCACCACGATTTGCATGCGCAGCCGGGCGTGTAGCCAGGAAGCCTTTATGTGAAAAACTGATAAAAATAATAATTTTGTATTAGAAATTTGAATAAAGTTGCTTCGGTCAACATTTTTGGTAAACGGACTCGGATCGGTGATTTGACGATCCCGGAGGGTCCTTAGAAAAATATGGGACTTGGGCGTATGCCCGGAATCGAATTCCAAGGTCCCAAGTCCGAGAAATGAATTTTTAAAAGAAATTATTTTCTTAAAATAAAAGAGGTTTTTGAAAAATACGTGAAACATGTGGTATCGGACCCGTACTATGGTTCCGGAGCCCGGTACAGGTTCGACATAATATTTGGGCCATATCTGTGAGGTTTGGTAAGAAACGGACTTCATTAGATGTGATTCAAACTGTAAATGCAAAATTTAATGTTTAAAGAAGTTTTGAGAAATTTCATTGATTTTTGGTTTAATTCATTGTTTTAGTGTTGTTTTATGTGTTTTGAAACCTCGAGCGAGTCAGTGTTAGGTTATATGACTTGTGTGTGTGGTTGGACGGGGTTCCGGGGGACTCGGGTGTGTTTCGTATGGGCTTCGGGTCAATTCTCCCCTATTGTGCACTGTTGTTCTGCTATCTGGTGTTTTCTTCTATGCGACCGCATATGCACATCCTCGATCGCATAGAGTAATGTTGCCACCCCAGTTTTATTAATCGCGATCGCATAGGCAGGTCCGCGATCGCGAAATTTTACATCTTCCTTCTGCGCGTTCGCAGGTGCACCATCGCGTTCACATAGTGTTTCCACTACGGCATCGAATTATTCTTCTACGCGATCGCATTCCATGCTTCCCGATCGCGTAGTGTAGAAATTTGGGCAGCAGGTAACTTCTCTTACGCGATCGCACTCGAGCCATCGCGATCGCATATAGCACTTTGGCCGGCCGACAATTGTTCCTCCTCGCGATCGCATTACGTTGTCCACGATCGTGATGCTTTAAGCCTGGACAACCTTCCTTTTCTTCTCCGTGATCGAAATCAATGCTCCGCGATCGCAATTCATTAAAGATCTGGGCAGAATATAAGTCTTCAAAAACGAGGGTTAAGCTATTTTTATCATATTTTGACTTCTAGAGCTCGATTCTTGGCGACTTTTGAAGGGTTTTTCACACAAATCGAATGGGTAAGTGTTCTTCCACTAGAATTAATTATATTTCATGAATTAGTTCTTGTTTCCATCATTTAAATTGTGTTTTGGGTTGAGGAAGTTGTGGGTTTTGAAAGAAAACTTCAAAAATGAAAATTCATGAATTGAAAGACCAAATGTTTTCGGAATTGGATAAATTTAGTATGGGTGAACTCGTATCGAAATGGGTAATTGGAATTTATAAAATTTGTCGGGTTCCAAGGTGCGGGCCCTGGGGTCGACTTTTGGGTCGATTTTTATAATTTTGTAAAGATTGAAACTTTATTATTCGAAATATTTCCTTATACGTTTATTGTGTATTTTGAACTTTTTTTAATTTATTTTGAGCCGTCCGGAAGTCTTTTCGCCCGAGAAGTCTATTTTTGAGTACCGGGTTGCCGTCTTTGAGGTAAGTATCTTGCCTAACCTTGTGTGGTGGAACTACCCCTTAGGATTGATTCTTCCTTGTTGATTGTAGTCCGAGTATGCCAGGTGACGAGTGTGTACTCGTACTTATTTGCAATTAGATTTTCCTTTTAGGATTCGTAGGTTCTTCTGTTACCTGTTTATGTGTTGTAATTGATACATTTGAATCCTTGGTTGTTAATTTCATCCTTCCCTGCTTAGATTCAAATTACTTGCTTTTGGATTCCTTCGTTGTATATTTGATCTTAGTTGACTTAACTGAATCTTTTACCGCTCTTATCTCCATGATATATTTGCTTCCTAAAATTGTCAAATTGACTATGTTTGTGTTATCTAGCTGTATAGTTGTTTAGCTGTAGTTAGAACATCCGTTCGTTGGTATCAAGCATGCCCGTGAGTCTTACATTTTGATTTATATGATTTTTCCCTTGTGTGGTACTTGAGTTTAGTTGATAAATATTTATGTGGTTGATGTTTCCTTGATGTTGCCTATTACTGGGCCCTTGCTTAAGCTGAGTTTTATTTCGTAAAGTTAACTATTTATGCGTTATAAGTTATAGCTGTTTTACCTTGCGGGGATGATGTTGCTTTCATTGTTGAATCCCTTGCCGGGATGGTATGATTTTTATTATTATTTGTGTTATTAATGATATTTTTTGTATTGTTGATTTCCTTGCCGGGATGTTGTGATTTATGATTCTTACTGTTGATTTGCTTTGCCAATTTGATATTTATGTTATGTTAGCACGAGGGGACATTCCGTGCCATGTTATGTTATGTTAGCACGAGGGGACATTCCGTTCCATGTTATGTTATGTTAGNATTTATGTTATGTTAGCACGAGGGGAAATTCCGTGCCATGTTATGTTATGTTAGCACGAGGGGACATTCCGTGCCATGTTATGTTATGTTAGCACAAGGGAACACTTCGTGCCATGATATGTTATGTTAGCATGAGGGGACATTTCGTGCCATTTTATGTATGTTAGCACGAGGGGACATTCTGTGCCATGTTATGTTATGTTAGCAAGAGAGGAAATTCCGTGCCATGTTATGTTATGTTAGCACGAGGGGACATTCCGTGCCATGTTATGTTAGCACGAGGGGACATTCCGTGCCATGTTATGTTATGTTAGCACGAGGGGACATTCCGTGCCATGTTTATGTTATTTTAGCATGAGGGGACATTCCGTGCCATGTTTTATGTTATTTTAGCACGAGGGGACATGTCGTGCCGTTTTCATTTATGTATTGTGAGGATGAGAGTAAAAGCACGAAGGGTGATGCCGTGCACTTGTCTTTGCATTATTATTCCCGTTGTTCCTGTTTGATATTTACTGCACTTATTTAAGAGTTAATATTCCGTTGTTTTAAATTTGGATAGTCCTACTGATCTCTTACTGCATTTATTGGCAAGATTTGATATTCCTCCTGTACTGCATGACAATTTCTGAGTTATGGACTGAGTTCCGTTAGATAAATCTTAAGGAGATTTTGATCAAGGGATTTTATTGAAAAGTATTATTGAAAAAGCAATGATTTCGAAATGATTATATTTGAATGAATCTTACATCGAAGGTATATTTTAAAAGCACTAGTCTTGCCTAAAATGATATTTGGAAGTCATTTATTGGGAAAGCATATTTGGGAAGTTTCGTATTTTGAAAGAAACTATGTTTTACGTAATTCTCTCTATTAAATATACTTATATCTACTTTTGGAGAAAGTATGTTTTCAAAGGAAACTCTTCCATACTAAAATAATTTTATTTGCAAAAGTTTTTCATAAGAACTGTTGTTTAAAGATTTCCACCCGTTTATGGAATGGCTAAGGCTCGATATGAACAAAACTGACGTAGAGTTGAGTTATTGGTGTTCTCTATTATATTGTGATTCCTTTCGGTTTGGCTTGTTTTGTTTTCCATCTTTCTGTATATTTTTGTGTTGTTTTGTGATTTATTTCTGTAATTTCCTTCCGTTTTATATTGTCATTGTTGTAAATTTTTCCGTGAAGTCTTAGATAGATGTAACGTTCGGTCATTTCTACATTCATGCTATTTATCTTGTAGACCAATGGTGTCTTGACTAGTCCTCGTCACTACTCTACCGAGGTTAGTCTTGATACTTACTGGGCACCGCTGTGGTGTGATCATACTACACTTCTGTGCATTTTTGTTTGCACAGATTCAGGTTTTTGGTTGTTAGTAGCTGCGCGGATGATTGCTGAAGAGACTCAAGGTAACCTGTTGCTGCGTTTGCAGGCTCTGGAGTCACTTTCCTGTTTATTTCAACTGTACTTACTTATTCCTAGACAGTTGTATGTAGATTTGGTAGAAAGATTTCGTAGAGCTTATGACTTGTATTACCGGTTTTGGGAAAAGTTGTAAATTATGTCAAGGTTCTATATCGAATTGTTAGTTTTTCTTTTAATGTTGTTATTATTCTGTAAATGATAGGCTTACCTAGTCCCTAAGACTAGGTGCCGTCACGATACCCAACAAAGAGAAATTGGGTCGTGACAAGTTGGTATCAGAGCTCTAGGTTCATAGGTGCTACGAGTATTAAGCGAGTTTAGTAGAGTCTTGCGGATCGGTACGGAGACGTATGTACTTATCTTCGAGAGGGTACGAAACTATTAGGACAATTTCACTTCATTCATTCCTATCGTGCGAATTCCTTAATATTAAAGTTTGAAATTATCGATCCATTCTCTCACCGACAGTGAGAATACGAGCTGCGGTTCCTGATGATGTTATCCCAAAGCAAACATTGCAATGGTCAGAGCAGAGGCTAACGAGGAGTTCGTGCCGCAGTTAAGATGCCTACCAGAGTAGTTGTTGATGAGTCGCCATTAGTTCTAGTTGGGGGACAGGTACTGGGCGTGCCTGTTGCTACCCCGGACTTCAGTAGTCCTGGGCATAGTTTTGAGTATAATTGGTACGTTGGCTCAGGCAGTGTTGATTCTAGTGCACCAGTTTCTTCACAGATAAGGGGAGGAGTTCAGACTCCCACCGTCTACACTCCAGAGCAGTGAGATCATATTGGTCAGGTTCCAGTTGTCATGGCAGCACGACATGTGGTTTCAGTTCAGCCCGTGGTTAGGGCAACAACTTCGGAGGAAGAGCACCTTGAGATTTAGAGGTACTGGAAGTACCACCCTCCTATATTTCAGTGGATGGGTGACAGATGGTGCCTAGGGTTTCCCGGAGGAGTGTCACTATATTCTTCGTACTTCGTGTATTGGGGCGACTAGCGAAATTGCTTTTGTCACGTCTCAGGTTCAGAGTAGTGGGTTGATCAGTGGTGGCGGCATATGAGTTGGGGTAGCCTGGCCGAGTCAGATTCACTTGAGTGGATTCAAGTTTCAGAGATACTTTGAGGGAGTTTGCACTCCAGATCCTCCGAGATGTATGGCGCGCGGAGTTTGAGCAGTTGCGTCAGGGCGCTGTGTCACCAATGGAGCATGCCGTTAGATTCACTGAGTTGGAAAGACATGCACTTCGCTTGGTTGCGTCACTTAGGAGATGAGTCCGTAGAGTCATTTGGGAGATTCAGGCATGATATTCAATTCTGTGGGACTCGAGAGTTATAGTAGGGTGCCTCATTTCAGCAGGTAATAGGGATCGCTCGCCGGTTAGAGAGCACGTGGGAATGGGAGTGAGAGGACATACGAGATCAGAGAGAGAGTTCAGGGGGGCAATGAGGCCTCGTAGATCGGAGGAATATACTGGTCCGTATTATGGAGGTAGGGTACGACACGGTAGAAGTTTTGTGGGTCAACCAGTTCAGTTTGCATTACCAGCTTCGCATGGGATTTCAGGTACTCATGGGTCTCAGAGGATTTGTATTGTGTGTTTTTCTATAACCATGTCGGCAGAGGGATTATTTTCAGTGAGGAGATATTAGCCACAGGGTGAGAGATTGTTCCAGGATTCAGGTAGGTGTGTGGTAGCAGGGTATTCAGGTGAGTAGAGGGCGCCTAAGAGGGGGAGACCCAACCCATTGTTATGTTTCATATAGTAAAATAGAGGTCATTGTGCCAGATATCATCACCCAGGCATGCTTTGATGTGTTACAGAGGGGCACCGATTGTATTTCATTATAGCTCTGCTGGTCGGGACGAGTTCCCTTATTTGTTGTTTTATTTATGAGTGAGTTCCATGTTTGCACTCCATTTTGTGTTTGCTCATGTTGGGAGATTCTGAGTAGTGGCCCGTGTCTATCGTTGTTTTATTCATTCTTGATAGTAGTGAATCTGGCAATGAGTCCTTATTGTTATTCGTGGTAATTTTTATGTGATTTCCCTAAATATTTTGTTTACGAGTTGTGATTTGATACTCCATCGAGATGAGAGTTTAGTTAGCGTTATGATTTTATCAGCTGAGATGAACTAGTGGAGGAATTTCAATTGGCGTGATATATTTTCTATATGTGATTCAGAGTTGAGGACGAGGTCCTCGTGATATTTGTGATTCGATATGTTTGGACCGGGCTGAGTACCGTAGTGAAAATTTTATCAGGATAGTATCCTTGTGATTTGTTCATATGCTTTGCTTCTTCCTTGTTATATTGCTTTTGGTAAGTCAGTATTGATAGAGAGTTGTGCCTATGGGCTTGTTTGATAGTTCCTTTATATGTTTCCATTTTCATATTCAGTCATTTCATTATGAATTTTCTTTAGTTTAGTTTGCGGGATGTGTTCCCGGTGGTGTCAGTTGTGGCTGGTTACTCGGGTGTTTAATAATGAAGTCTTCGTGTTCATTGCATCATTATCAGTGTTATGGGGTTTGAGAATAGAGTTCTTTCAGATGTGGGGCTAATTGCCAACGTCAAGTTGATTTCGGGTAGTTATTGTGATCAAAAGCGTTATATGAGCCTATGTGTGATTTACTATGTTGTATGGTCGTGCCTTGTGGGTGTAGTCATGAGTTGATGCAGCGGAATGAGGCTAATGCTGGATATGGATTTAGAATCGGGTCTTTTGTAAATGAGAAGATGGTGAGAAGTACAGGTATGAGGCTTATTGGTGGTGATGTGAAGGCTATATTGCAATTGTGATTGTTTCATCGGGCTTATGTGGGTTGGGGTGACGTGGGATCACACGCGGCTATGTGTTGGAAGTATACCATCAGTGATTTTGAGTTCAAGGTGAATCTTGGCACGTTCGAGGACAAACATTTGTTGAAGAGGGGGAGATTGTGATGACCCAAACGGTCATCCCGTATATTTCTAGCTAATTCTGTGTTTCGAGGTCATGAAAACCTCCTTCTATCTCATCTCAATTTGCATGCATAGTCCGGGCGCGTAGCCGGGAAGCCTTTATGTGAAAAACTGATAAAAATGATAATTTTGTATTAGAAATTTGAATAAAGTTGACTTCGGTCAATATTTTTGGTAAACGGACCCGGACCCGGACCCGGACCCGGACCCGGACCCATGATTTGACAGTCCCGGAGGGTCCGTAGGAAAATATGGGACTTGAGTGTATGCCCGGAATCAAATTCTGAGGTCCCAAGTCCGAGAAATGAATTTTTAAAATAAATTATTTTCTTAAAATAAAAGAGGTTTTTGAAAAATGAAATTATATGTGAAACCTGTGGTATCGGACCCGTATTATGGTTCCAGATCAGGGTACAGGTTCGACATAATATTTGTGCCATATCTGTGAGGTTTGGTAAGAAACGGACTTCATTAGATGTGATTCGGACCGTAAATGCAAAGTTTAATATTTAAAGAAGTTTTGAGGAATTTCATTGATTTTTGGTTTAATTCATCGTTTTGGTGTTGTTTTATGTGTTTTGAAACCTCGAGCGAGTCAATGTTAGGTTACATGACTTGTGTGTGGTTGGACGGGGTGCCGGGGGCCTCGGGTGTGTTTCAGATGGGCTTCGGGTCAATTCTCCTCTATTTTGCACTGTTGTTCAGCTATCTGGTGTTTTCTTCTATGCGATTGCATATGCACATCCGTGATCTCATAGAGTAATGTTGGCCACCCTAGTTTTATTAATCGCGATCGCATAGGCAGGTCCGCGATCGCGGAAGTCCAAATCCTCCTTCTCCGCGTTCGTAGGTGCACCATCGCGTTCGCATACTGTTTCCACTGGGGCATCGAGTTATTCTTCTACGCGATCGCATTCCATGCTTCGTGATGACGTAGTATAGCAATTTGGGCAGCAGGTAACTTTTCATACTCGATCGCACTCGAGACATCGCGGTCGCATATAGCACTTTGGCCAGCGACAATTGTTCCTCTTCGCGATCGCATTACGTTCTCCGTGATCATGATGCTTTAAGCCTGGACAACCTTCCTTTTCTTCTCCGCGATCGCAATCAATGCTCCGCGATCGCAATTCATTAAAGATCTGGGCAGAATATAAGTCCTCAAAAATGAGGGTTAAGCCATTTTTAACATATTTTGACTTCTAGAGCTCGGTTCTTGGCGATTTTTGAAGAGTTTTTCACACAAATCGAATGGGTAAGTGTTCTTCCACTAGAATTAATTATATTTCATGAATTAGTTCTTGTTTCCATCATTTAAATTGTGTTTTGGGTTGAGGAAGTTGTGGGTTTTGAAAGAAAACTTCAAAAATGAAAATTCATGAATTGAAATACCAAATGTTATCGGAATTGGATAAATTCAGTATGGGTGAACTCGTATCGGAATGGGTAATCGGAATTTGTAAAATTTTTTGGGTTCGGAGGTGCGGGCCCGGGGGTCGACTTTTGGGTCGATTTTTATAGTTTTGTAAAGATTGAAAATTTATTATTCGGAATAGTTCCTTATATGTTTATTGTGTATTTTGAAGTTATTTTAGTTGATTTTGAGCCGTCCGGAGGTATTTTCACCCGAGAAGTCTATTTTTGAGTACCGGGTTGTCGTCTTTTAGGTAAGTATCTTGCCTAACCTTGTGTGGGGTAACTACCCCTTAGGATTGGGTCTTCCTTGTTGATTCTAGTCCGAGTATGCGAGGTGACGAGTGTGTACTCGTATTTATTTGCAATTGGTTGGCCTTTTAGGATTCGTAGGTTCTTCTATTCACTGTTTTTGTGTTGTAATTGATACATTTGAATCCTTGGTTGTTAATTTCATCCGTCCCTGCTTAGATTCGAATTACTTACTTCTGGATTCATTCGTTGGCTATTTGATCTTAATTGACTTAACTGAATCTTTTACCGCCCTTATCTCCATGCTATATTTGCTTCCTAAAACTGTCAAATTGACTATGTTAGTGTTATGTAGTTGTATAGTAGTTTAGCTATAGTTAGAACATCCGTTCGTTGGTATCAAGATGCTCGTGAGTCTTACATTGTGATTTATATGATTTTTCCCTTGTGTGGTACTTGAGTTTAGTTGATAAATATTTACGTGGTTAATGTTTCCTTGATGTTGCCTATTATTGGGCCCTTGCTTAAGCTGAGTTTTATTCCATAAAGTTAACTGTTCAGGCGATATTGGTTATAGATGTTTTCCCTTGCCGGGATGATGTTGTTTTCATTGTTGACTCCCTTGCCGGGATGGTATGGTTCTTATTACTGTTTGTGTTGTTAATGATATTGTTTGTATTGTTGATTTCCTTGTCGGGATATTGTGATTTATGATTCTTACTGTTAAGTTGCTTTGCCAATTTGATGTTTATGTTATGTTAGCACGAGGGGACATTCCGTGCCATGTTATTTTATGTTATCATGAGGGGACATTCCGTGCCATGTTATATATGTTAGCACGAGGAGACATTCCGTGCCATGTTATGTTATGTTAGCACGAGGGGACATTCCGTGCCATGTTATGTTATGTTAGCACGAGGGGACATTCCGTGCCATGTTATGTTATGTTAGTGCCATCTTATGTTATGTTAGCACGAGGGGACATTCCGTGCCATGTTTATGTTATTTAGCAGGAGGGGACATTCCGTGCCATGTTTTATGTTATTTTAGCACGAGGGGACATGCCGTGCCGTTTCCATTTATTTATTGTGAGGATGAGATTAAAAGCACGAAGGGTGATGCCGTGCACTTGTATTTGCATTATTATTCCCGTTGTTCCTGTTTGATATTTACTGCACTTATTTAAGAGTTAATATTCCGTTTTTTAAATTTGGATAGTCCTATTGATCTCTTACTGCATTTATTGGCAAGATTTGATATTCCTCCTGTACTGCATGACAATTTCTGAGTTACGGACTGAGTTCCGATAGATAAATCTTGAGGAGATTTTGATCAAGGGATTTTATTGAAAGTATTATTGAAAAAGCAATGATTTCGAAATGATTATATTTGAATGACTCTTACATCGAAGGTATATTTGAAAAGCACTAGTCTTGCCTAAAATAATATTTGGAAGTCATTTATTGGGAAAGCATCTTTGGGAAGTTTCGTATTTTGAAAGAAACTATGTTTTACGTAATTCTCTCTATTAAATATACTTATATCTACTTTTGGAGAAAATATGTTTTCAAAGGAAACTCTTCCAAACTAAAATGATTTTATTTGCAAAAGTTTTTCATAAGAACTGTTGTTTAAAGATTTCCACCCGTTTATGGATTTTAATGGGTAAGGCCCGATGTGAACAAACCGATGTAGAGTTGAGTAATTGGTGTTCACTATTGTATTGTGCTTCCTTTCGGTTTGGCTTGTTTTGTTGTCCATCTTTTTGTGTATTTTTTTGTTGTTTCGTGATTGATTTCTGTAATTTCCTCCCATTTTATATATTCATTGCTGTAAATTATTCCGTGAAGTCTTAGATAGATGTAACGTTCGGTCATTTCTAGATTCATGCTATTTATCTTGTAGACCAGTGGTGTCTTTACTAGTCCTCGCCACTACTGCACCGAGGTTAGTCTTGATACTTACTGGGCACCGCTGTGGTGTGATCATACTACGCTTCTGTGCATTTTTGTTTGCACAGATCCAGGTTTTTGGTTGTTAGTAGTTGCGCGGATGATTGCTGAGGAGACTCAAGGTAACCTGTTGCTGCGTTCGCAGGCTCCAGAGTCACCTTCTTGTTTATTTCAACTGTACTTACTTATTCCTAGACAGTTATATTTTGATTTGGTAGAAAGATTTCGTAGAGCTTATGACTTGTATTACCGGTTTTGGAAAAATTTGTAAATTCTGTCAAGGTTCTATATCGAAACTGTTAGTTTTTCTTTTAATATTGTTATTATTCTGTAAATGCTAGGCTTACCTAGTCCCTAAGACTAGGTGCCGTCACGATACCCAACGGAGGGAAATTGGGTCGTGACAAGTAGTGACGAGAGGTCAACCTGAAACTCACTAAGGTCCAACAAAATAATTTAACAAGATATGATATAAGTAATAGGCATACGAGGATGATAAAAACAGTAAACATTAAAGATAACTGTAATTCAAATAAATACTTGAAGTAAATAAACAATTACTACTTCATTTCCCCCCGAATATCTTGTCATTTCAATATCCATGAAATCATTAACAATTTAACATACGCATGCGGGATAAGGACAACCGGCCTGAGCCATCATAATAATCATATCTGTGCACTGCCGAGGGTCGAACGGCCCGAACCTTAATTTCATCTTTCAATCTCGCCGTGGCGTACGGCCTGCTCCCATGAGAGTGGGGGAAATAACACTCTGCTCGCGGAATGTAAATTGCGAAGCGGTCGCATGCACACATAATATTCTTCATAAGGGCCTGGGCTCGCACTTGTGGAACTGAGTCCGCACCAGTGGCTCCGCACCTGCGGGAAAGGGATCGCACCTGCAAGAAGAGGGAAGACCATATGGAGGTCGCACCAGTGAGGCTAGGACCGCAGGAGCGATCCCGCAACTGCGACTCGGCAAACGCACCTGCGGTCACACCAGAAAAGGTGCACCAGCATTGCTTCAGCTGGTTTTTAGCCTCGTATGGTTCCCGAGAGGCACCTTGTCCCCCCGAGACCCCGTCAGAGTATACCAACAAGTTCCAAATTATAATACAGACTCGCTCGAGCCTTCGAAACACCCAAAACAACGCTAAAACTCAAAATCACACATCAAAACCCCTAGAATCAAACTTAGGAACTTTAAGTTCTTGGATTTTCTAACAATGCGCCGAATCGACCTATACTACTCGGAATGACACAAAATTTTGCAACCAAGTCATAAATGACATAACGGAACTATTCCCATTCTCAGAATTCTGTTTGGACCTCGATAACACAAAAAACACGTCCCAAACCACAATATGAACTTAAGGAAACTCTTATTTCGCTATTGGGTGCCGAAACACTCCCGGGTCATCCAAAAACCATTATGAATATACGCCCAAGTCCGAAACTCGATTCCGAGGTTGTTTACTCAAAATGTTGACCGAAGTCAAAATTGGTCTTAAAGGCCAACCTTAAGGAACCAAGTGTTCCTATATCACTCTAAACATTTCCGAATCCCGAACCACCCGTCCCTGCAAGTCATAAATCGTAATAAGCCGCTATGAGAAGTTTTATTTAGGGGAACGGGGTCCGATAACGCAAAACGACCGATCGAGTCGTTACATTCTCCACTTCTTAATCAAACGTTCATCTTCGAACGGGTCTAGAATCATACCTGAAGAGCTGAATAAGTGCGGATATCTGCTCCGCATGACCTCATCGGACTCCCAGACCGCCTCCTCGACTGGTTGGCCCCTCCACTGGACCTTTATGGGAGAAAATCTCTTGGATCTCAAGTGGCGATCCTGCCTATCAATAATAGCAACTGGCTCCTCCTCGTATCCCAACCTCTCATCCAACTGAATAGTGCTGAAATCAACCACGTGAGAAAAGTCGGCGTGGTACCTCCGGAGCATGGATACATGAGAGACCGGATGAAATCTTGACAAACGGGGAGGTAATCTAGCTCATAATCAACCTCCCCAACTCGCCTCAACACCTCGAAGGAACCTATAAACCTCGGGCTCAACTTTCCCTTCTTTCCGAACCTCATGATACCCTTCATCGTCGAGACCTTCAACAGGACCTTATCTCCCTCCATAAATGACACATCACGCGCCCTCTGATCCGCGTAACTCTTATGTCTGGACTATGCTGTGCGGAGCCTCTCCTAAATCAACTTTACCCTCTCCAAAATCATCCTTCACCAGGTCGGTACCATATAACTTAGCCTCGCCAGGCTCAACCACCCGATAGGAGAATGACATCGCTGACCATACAAAGCCTCAAATGGAGCCATCTCGATGCTGGACTGGTAGCTATTATTGTAAGCAACCTCGGCCAAAGGAAAGAACTGGTCCCACTGACCTCCAAAGTCAATCACACATGCCCTGAGCATGTCCTCCAATATCTGAACTGTACGCTCCGACTGACCATCAGTCTGAGGGTGAAATGCTGTGCTAAGATCTATCTGGGTACCCATCTCACTATTCAATGTTCTCCAGAAGTGCGAGGTGAACTGAGGATTTTGATCTGATATAATGGATACCGGCACACCGTGCAACCGGACTATCTCCCGAATGTAGATCTGTGCTAACCTCTCAGAAGTATATGTGGTAGCCAGTGGAATGAAATGCGACGATTTGGTCAATGTATCCACAATGACCCAAATCGCGTCAACTTTCTGCAATGTCCGAGGTAACCCAACCACGAAGTCCATCGTGATGCGTTCCCACTTCCACTCCGGCATAGGAATCTGCTGAAGTAGGCCTCCTGGCCTCTGGTGCTCATACTTAACCTGCTGGAAATTAAGACACCTAGCCACATACTCCACAATTTCCCTCTTCATCCGCCTCCACCAGTAATGCTACTTCAAATCACGATACATCTTCGTAGCACCAGGATGAACATAATACCGAGAACTGTGTGCCTCCTCTAGAATCCTCCCTCTCAGGACATCGACCTTAGGAACACATAAACGACCACAAAGTCTCAGAACACCATCCTCGCCAATAGTAACCTCCTTGGCACTAACCTGAACCATTGTCTCCCGTAGCTCTGCCAAGTACTGATCATCAAACTACCGAGCCTTAATCTCTCCCAATAACGAAGACTGAGCAACCACATGTGCTAAAACTCGGCAAGGCTTTGAAAGGTCCAACCTTACCAAGAGATTAGCCAAGGACTGAATGTCCAAGGCCAGAGGTCTCTCCTCTGCTGCAATATAAGCCAAGCTACCCATACTCTCTGCCTTCGTGCTCAAAGCATCTGTTACCACATTTGCCTTGCCCCGATGATAAACAATGGTGATATCATAATCCTTCAACAACTCAAGCCACCTACGCTGCCTCAAATTAAGATCCCTCAGCTTAAACAAGTGTTGCAAGCTGCAGTGGTCTGTATAAACCTCACAGGACACCCCATACAAGTAGTGCCTCCAAATCTTAAGAGCATGAACAATCGCCGCCAAATCTAAATCGTGCACAGGGTAATTCTTCTCATGAACCTTCAGATGTCACAAAGCATAAGGAATAACTCTCCCTTTTTGCATCAACACACATCCCAAATCAATGCATGAAGCATCGCAATACACTGTATACATCCCCGAACCGGAAGGCAATACCAGAACTGATGTTGAGGTCAATGCTGTCTTGAGCTTCTGAAAGCTCGAATCACACTCGTCGGACCATCGGAACGGGGCATTATTCTGAGTCAATCTAGTCAATGAGCTGCAATAGAAGATAACCCCTCCACAAATCGGCGATAGTAGCCTCCTAGACCCAAAAAGCTCCTGATCTTTGTAGCTGAAGTAGGACGCGGCCTACTCTGAACTACCTCAATCTTCTCCGGATCAACCTTGATACCCTCTCCGGATACCACATGTCCCAAGAATGCCACATAATCCAACCAGAACTCACACTTGGAGAACTTAGCATATAGCTTCTGTTCTCGCAAAGTTTGGAGCACAACCCTCAAATGCTGCTCGTGCTCCCCCAGGCTACATGATTAAATCAAAATGTCATCAATGAAGACAATGAAAAAGGAATCAATATACGGACTGAACACCCTGTTCATCAAGTCCATAAATGCTGCTTGGGCATTAGTCAAGCCAAAGGACATCACCAGGAACTCATAATGGCCATATCTCGTACGAAAAGCAGTCTTCGGAACATCTGAGGCCCGAATCTTCAACTGATGATATCCCGATCTCAAATCAATCTTAGAAAACACCCGAGCACCCTGCTACTGGTCAAACAAATCATCGATTCACCGCAAAGGATACTTGTTCTTAATGGTGAACTTGTTCAACTGGCGGTAATCAATACACATCCGCATGGACCTATACTTCTTCTTCACGAATAGAATTGGAGCACCCCACGAAGATACACTCGGTCTGATGAACCCCTTAGCCAACAACTTCTCAAGATGCTCCTTCAACTCCTTCAACTCTTTCGGAGCTATACGGTACGGAGGAATAGATATAGGCTGGGTACCTGGAGCTAAATCAACACAGAAATCAATATCATGATCTAGAGGCATGCCTGGAAGATCTGAAGGGAATACATCAGCAAACTCTCGAACCTCTGGCACTGAATCAATCGTCGGAGACTTGGCGGTGGTGTCCCGCACATAAGCAAGATATTCCAGACAACCCTTCTTGACCATATGCCGAGCCTTCAGGAATGAGATAACCCGGCTGGTTGCACTAACTGAGGAGGCTCTCCACTCCAGCCTAGGTGACTCGGCATGGCTAAAGTAACTATCTTGGCATGGCAATCTAGTACGGCATGATAGGGAGATAGCCAATCCATGCCTAGAATAACCTCAAAATCAACCATGTCGAGCAATAGAAGTTCCGCTTGGGTCTTGAACCCACAGAAGGTGACCACACAAGACCGATAGATCCGGTCTACCACCACAGAATCGCCCATAGGAGTGGACACATATATAGGAGAACCCAAGGACTCACAAGGAACATCCAGAAAATGAGCAAATAATGCTGAAACATATGAATAGGTGGATCCTGGATCAAATAATACTGATGCCTCTCTACCACATACTGAAATAATACATGTAATCACGGCATCTGAGGCCACTGCATATGATCTGGCCGGAATAACATAGAATCTAGCTGGAGCACCGGAAGATTGAGCTCCGCCAGAATGAACAGGAGCTGACTGACGTCTTCCTGACTGGCCTCCACCTCTAGGACGACCCCTGCCGACTTGTCCTCTACCTTTAGGTGGCCTGACGGCTGGTGCTGGATCCATAGGCTGATAACCCTGCTAGACCTCTTTGCCCCGAAACCTGGGACAATGCCTCTTCATATGACTTGGATCCCCACACTCATAAAAACCTCCAGGTATCATAGCCTGGTGCCCCGAAGAGGAACTCTGAATGGCCGGAGAGCGATGTGTACTCTCTGGCATAACACTAAAGTAGGGACTGGAAGATCTCGAATGACTGGAATAACCACTAGGTGAACTCTGAATGGCTGGAGGGCGGTAGGAACGCTCTGGCATGGCAATGAAAAGGTATCGCTGGAACACCTCGGGGAGGTGGTGGGGGTGCTGAATATGAAGGCCTATTGGGCTGACCACTACCAAAATGACCTCTGCCCCTAACTAGGGCACCTCTGAAATCTTCAGAGAATCTAGCCCTCTTGTCGTGCTGCCCCTGCTCACTATTCCTCGATCGATACCCCTCGATCCTGCGGGCAGTCTCCACCACGAGCTGATATGGAGTACCCATCTCCACCTCTCGGGCCATGGTGACCGTAATACTTGGATGCAACCCAACCACAAATCTCTGCACTCTCTCAGCATCAGTAGGTAGTATCATGAGTGTATGGCGAGAAAACTCTGAAAATCTAGCCTCATAATCTATCACTGACATCTGTCCCTGCTCCAGCTGCTCAAACTGATACCGCGGCTCTTCTCTCTCAGAGGGTGGGATATATCTGTCTAGAAAAATCTGAGTGAACTGCTCCCAAGTGATAGGAGGAGAATCTACTGACCTGCTGAGAATATAAGACTGCCACCATCTGCGAGCTCTGCCCTCCAATTGAAAGGTAGTGAAATCCACTCCATGGGACTCTAGTATCCTCATGTTGTGCATTCTGTCCTTGCACCTGTCAATGAAATCCTGGGCATCCTCGCCTCGATCACCCCCGAAGACTGGAGGGTGAAATCGAGTCCATCTATCCAATAACTTCTGTGGATCACCGTCCGCAGCTGGTCTAGGCTCAGGTGTTGTTGCCACAGGTTGGACCCCATCCACGGGCAGTGTACCCGGGGTATGATGTACTGCTGCTGCCTGACCTGCAGCCTGGGCGGTAGGGGTATGGGCTCCCCCCCCGACTGAGATATGGCAGGATCCGCTGGGAATAAGCCAGCCTGCGACATAGTTTCCATAAACTGCATCATACGACCCATGACCTCCTGGAAGCCTGGCGCCGTCATGAATTCCACTGGAGCAGTATCTGTTGGGGGCACCTAATCCTGCTCCTCTATGATAGGATCCTCTGGTGGTGGTGTAACTGGAATAGCTCTGGGATGCCCTTGTCCCCTACCTCGATCCGGTGCCCTCCCTCGGCCTCTGCCACGGCCTTAGACAATGGGGGTAGCGGCCCCTCCTAGGTCTGGAACATCGGATGCGCGTGTCCTCACCATCTGTGATAGAATAGAAGAATGAGTTTTAGTAAACCATCAATTGCATGATAGAATATGAATAAAGAGATGTTTCCTAAAACCCTATAGCCTCCTAAAGATAAGTACAGATGTCTCCGTACCGATCCGCAAGACCCTACTGGGTTGTGACTCGTGAGACCTACGTGAACCTAGAGCTCTGATACCATGTTATCACGAACCAAAATCCTAACTCAGGTCGCAATGGCGCCAAACACCGGGGTTAGGCAAGACAACACTCAGATTACTAAGGATTTTCCCCTATTTGATTAAACATCCCAACACGTACCAAGTTTTAAAGTTCAAAACACTTAATTGAAAAATATAATTAGCCAATTTAACCAAAAGCAGTCATAAAGAGGCGTGAGCCAATATATATATGCATACCCGCAACCATAATATCTACCACGTGTGTGCCAGGAACTAGTGTCACAAGTCCTACGGGCATATTAACAGAATATACAAAAGATATAATATAACTGTCCCACTGTCTCAAAGAAATATACGGGAATAACAAAAGAAACTCCATGGTACTGCCGAGGATCGTCAGGAGAAGCAGCTCACCGTGAAGTCAGGTCCAGTCTATACTCAAAATCGAGCTCCTGTCTGATAACCAGATGCACCAGCCTCAGAACCTGTACAATTAAGTACAAAAGTGTAGCATGAGTACATAGACAAATATGTACCCAGTGAGTATCCCGCCTAACCTCGAAGAAGTAGTGTGATGACCCAAAAGGTCATCCCGTATACTTCTAGCTAATTCTATGTTTCGAGGTCGTGAAAACCTCCTTGTATCTCACCTCGATTTGCATGCGTAGCCCAGGCGTGTAGCCGGGAAGCCTTTATGTGAAAAACTGATAAAAATGATAATTTTGTATTAGAAATTTGAATAAAGTTGACTTCGGTCAACACTTTTGGTAAACAGACCCGGACCCGTGATTTGACGGTCCCGGAGGGTCCTTATGAAAATATGGGACTTGGGCATATGCCCGAAATCGAATTTCGAGGTCCCAAGTCCGAGAAATGAATTTTTAAAAGAAATTGTTTTCTAAAAATAAAAGAGGTTTTTCAAAAATGAAATTATATGTGAAACCTATGGTATCGGGCCCGTATTATGGTTCCGGAGCCCGGTACAGGTTCGACATAATATTTGTACCATATCTGTGAGTATCCAGTGAGTATCCCGCCTAACCTCTAAGAAGTAGTGACGGGAGGTCGACTTGACACTCACTAAGGTCCAACAAAATAATTTAACAAGATATGATATAAGTAATAGGCATACGAGGATGATAAAAACAGTAAACATTAAAGATAATTGTAATTCAAATAAATACTGGAAGTAAATAAACAATTACTACTTCATTTTCCCCCGAATATCTTGTCACTTTAATATCCATGAAATCATTAACAATTTAACATGCGCATGTGGGATAAGGACAACCTGCCTGAGCCATCATAATAATCATATCTGTGCACTGCCGAGGGTCGAACGGCCCGAACCATAATTTCATCTTTCAATCTCGCCGTGGCGTACGACCCGCTCCCATGAGAGTGGGGGGAAATAACAATCCGCTCACGAAATGTAAATTGTGAAGCGGTTGCATGCACACATAATATTATTCATAAATTTATTTTCCAGTGAACAATTCCTTTAAATTCTCAAATTCCATGATCTCACGGAAACAAAGCCGCATATGACATAAATTCATAAAGCATATAGTTCAATTCAAGGAAAAACACAAGGCATGATGTAGGCCTAACTACAATAATAGCCGCTACGTACGAACTCTTGTCACTTTGTACATACGTAGCCCCCACAAACATTAGCACATAGTCATTTAAATCACATAGGGGGGAAATTCCCTCTTACAAGTTTAGAAAGGAGACTCACCTCGTGTTGAACCTACTCTCCGGGTCAAGAACGCGCCCGAAAGTCCAAACTAGTCACCCAAGGACTCGAACTAGCCAAATATTATAAAAATATATCAATTTATACTCAAAAGTATGGAATTCTCCTATTTACTTAGTCATTTCATCCTACTTGAAGAAATCCCAAAATTCATCCCCGGGCCCGCATGCTCGGATTTCGGAAATTTTTGAAAGAATCACTTACCCATAACCTAAGGATCGTTAATATGTGGTTTTTGTATGATTTCTTGGAAAATTAACAGGTAATTCCCGAAACCTTCATAAAGCCCTAGGTTACTACCCAAATCCTTGATTTTCACTAATTTGGTAGTTAGTTTAACTAGGAATTTATGCATTAAACTAACATTAGGGTAGAATTCACTTACCTTTCAGTAGCTAAGTCGTGGGGCTCTTTTCCAAGCTCTCAAGGTCGTCTATGGTGGAAGAAAATGGGGTGAAATGAATAAAATCCCGTGTTTTAAAGAACTCACTGCCTACTGTGGTTCCGCACCTGCGGTTCAAGGACCGCACCTGCGGTCTCGCACCTGGGGAACTGAGTCCGCACCAGCGGCTCCGCGCCTGCGGGAAAGGGCCCGCACCTGCGAGAAGAGGGCAGCCCATCTTGAGGTCGCACCTGCGAGGTTGGGACCGCAGGAGCGATCCCGCACCTGCGACTGGGCAACCGCACTTGCAGTCACACCAGAACAGGTGCACCAGCAATTGCTTCAGCTGGTTTTTATCCTCGTATGGTGCCCGAGAGGCACCTGGACCCCCCGAGCCCCTCGAGCCCCTCGAGCCCCCGTCCAAGTATACCAACAAGTCCCAAATCATAATACGAACTCGCTCGAGCCTTCGGAACACCCAAAACAACGCTAAAAATCAAAATCACACCTCAAAACCCCTACAATCAAACTTAGGAACTTTAAGTTCTTGGATTTGCTAACAATGCGCCGAATCAACCTATACTACTCGAAATGACACCAAATCTTGCAAGCAAGTCATAAATGACATAACATAACTATTCCCAGTCTCGGAATTCCGTTTGGACCTCGATAACACAAAAATATGTCCCAAACCACAATATGAACTTAAGTAAACTCTTATTTCGCTATTGGGCGCCGAAACGCTCCCGGGTCATCCAAAACCCATTCCGAACATGCGCCCAAGTCCAAAATCATCATACGAAGCCACCGAAACCATCGAAACTCGATTCCGAGGTCGTTTACTCAAAATATTGACCGAAGTCAAACTTGGCCTTAAAGGCCAACCTTAAGGAACCAAGTGTTCCTATATCACTCTAAACACTTCGAATCGCGAACCACCCATCCCCGCAAGTCATAAATCACAATAAGACGCTATGAGAAGTTTCATTTAGGGGAACGGGGTCCGTTAATGCAAAACGACTGGTCGGGTCGTTACAAATAGCTTATGTAATAGCACATAATGGTATATAGAAGTTTTGACAATATCGTCATACATGCAAAAACTAGCATGAATAAAATGTCGGTTTACAAAAATAACCTTATAATATTAAACATAATAACTCTTAATAAAAGGACATAACCGGAATTCTAGATATTAGCCTTATAATCCTACTAGTTTTAGGACATAATACTATACGTTAGTAATCTTACATGATTACCTTTAGGAATTCTATTAGTATAATTACTTTCCGGCTGTCTAATTCATATAAAATTGAACAAGTAAATATCTCTAGTAATGTAATTCTATTACTTTTAAGATATACTTCTTGAAAATTCCTATTACTAATTTAATTTGAAAACATATTATATTGTTCTATTAATAATTTAATTTGATAATGTATTATATCACACAATCCAAATCCATTTAAAAAAAAGGAGAGCCTATATTATTATAAAAGCATAATTATAATATTAATATACCAAAATAGCCCTAAAATATTAAACGGAAGAACTCATAGGGAAAAGACATAACTGCAGTAACTTACTTTTTGGACTACAATACCTTATATGCTAATTTTTAATATTTAAAATTTTAAGATTCATAAAATTTGTCTATTAATTTCTTATTATAAAAATGTAGGAAAGTCTAATAAAATCAATTTCATCTGAATCCTCCGTATTGACAATACATTAATATGCCCGTCATGCTCCTAAAAAACTTAAATACGCCTAGTAGCTTATGTAATAACAGACAGATGTATAGAAGTTTTGAGAATAACGTCACACATGCAAAATTATGATATTGGTCAGTGTGCTTCTAAGTATATTCTTATCCCTGAATTCAACGTTCGTCTTCCGAAACTAAGGAATATCCTTTTAAATTTGTGTGAGAATAAATTTTAGTATGTTTATATTTTGCAAATATAATAAATAAAGTACAAGGACAAACATCCTAAATATTGGACTGTATTTACCGCAATATGGTTTCTTGCAGGGACAACTGTATGTTGTACTTTAAAGAGGGATATCAAGATCGACAACAATAGTTATGGTTAAAGCAGAGCAACCAAAGCATTAGGAGGAAACATACACACAAAAAAAGTGTTCACAAAGAAGTGTTCTTTAAGATGCCATCACATTAAATACTTTTAAACTATAATACAAATTATCTAACTAAAAAATGACAATATTGATCATTTGTGTAAGTTTTGATGATGTCCTTCTATTTTAAATTCATGTATTATGCTAATGTAATTGTCACGACCCGATTTACCCTCTGAAAGCATCGTGACGACACCTAGTCTCTACGACTAGGTAAGCCTAATTGCGGCAAAGATATTAAATAGAAGAAACAAAATAAAGACGGAATAAAGTAAATCTACTATTGAAACATCGCCACTTGACACGTGCAAAATACAACTTCCCAAAACCCCGAATATCACCTTAGTCACAAGCTCTGTCTCAAAATAACTCTATACAACGTAAAGGAATTTACATGAAACATCTAAGTCTAGAGTGGAAGGTGACTCAAAGGACTCTGCGAACGCGGCAGAATTACCTTTCGGTCTCCACGAAGCAGCCGTTCGGACCCTTAGCCACGAAACTGAGTGCTGGTACCTGGATCTACACACGAAAACATGTGCAGGAAAGGGTATGAATACACCACAATTGGTACCCAGTAAGTGCCAAGCCTAACCCCAGTCAAGTAGTGACGAGGTCAGGTTAAGGAATCTACTGGAATTTTCATAAGTAAAACAGTGTAAAATAATACAGAGGAATATAAATTCTAAGGTAAGCAGTAGAAACACATAAATCTGAGAAGTAAAACAGCGACAGGGAGCCCTTGGCTCAGTACAAATATCACACGGTGGAATCTTCCGAGATACGTCCCGAAGTTCCAAATGTAAAGATGCAGTACAAAGGGAAAGCTCTCGGAATACGTCTGTAGTCCCAATTTAAATATGCAGTACAGAGGGAAAGCTCCCGGAATACGTCCGTAGTCCCAATTTAAATATGCAATACATGGGGAAAGCTCCCGGAGTACGTCCGTAGTCCCAATTTAAATATGCAATACATTGGGAAAGCTCCCGGAATACGTCCGTACTCCCAATTTAAATATGTAATGTGAATGAATGTCGAATACAGTGTATTTAAACATCTCAGGAAAGGAATCACAGACAAGAACAAGATCAAGACTAACTAACACGGTGCACATTGTATCAAATAGGGGATTTAGGTAAAACAGTTAGGCATGCTTCTTCCTAATCTAAACTACGCAAGTAGCACATTAAACAGTGAAAAAGGAGTAAAATGATTTATGGCATGGATCGGTAAGATGGAATTAAGCAAAAATGGCCCGTGTACGTACTCGTCACCTCACGTACACGACGCCCATATAACATATAGTATCAAAACAACCTAAGGGGAAGTTCCCAACACAGACTTACGCAAGTCACTTACCTCGACTGCGCTACTCAACTCAAAACCACGCTCTTGCCATGAGTACCCGACTCCGAATGACCCAAATCTATTCAATTCAATTGCATAATGTAAAAATAACTTTAAGGAATCAATATAACTAATTAGTCCGAAGCTAATACGCAATGTTTGGAAATTTTCCCAAAAAGTCCCCCGAGCCCACGTCTCGGAATTGGGTAAAAGTTACAAATTCCGGACACCCATCCACTCACGAGTCTAACCATACAAGAATTATTCTAATCGGATATCAAAATCTCGATCAAAACTCACAAGCTTGGCCTAAGAACTTTATCCAAAATTTCCCCAACTTTTCCACCATAAATTCGAAATTAAGGGTAGATTCATTTGTATAATCATGGAAATTAGTCTAAACCGAGTAGGAATCACTTACCCAATTTGCCGAGGTGAAAATCTCTTAAAAAATCGCACCTTACCGAGCTCTAAATCGTTTTAGAAATTATGAACTTCAAACCCTCGAATTTTGTATAAACAACCCAGGTAATCCGTACCTACGACTCTTGGACTGCACCTGCGGTCCCGCACCTACGAAAAATCCATCGCAGGTGCAAAAACTCACTGAAAGGGGTGGGGCCGCACCTGCGGTCACTAGGCCGTATCTGCGGCTCCGCACCTACGAGGACTGGTTGACTTAGACCAAACCCGCACCTGCGAGCCCTTTTCCGCACCTGCGGTTCCCCGTCCGCAGGTGCGAGACACCAGAACCAGCAATGGTTCAACTGTTTTCAAAGTTCCAAAAATCACCCGTTGAGCATCCAAAACATCCCCGAGGCCCCCGGGACCTCAACAAAACTTACCAACCAGTCCTAATACCTTATCCAAACTTAGTCGAGCCTCTAAAACACATCACATAACATCAAAATCACCAATTATACATGGATTCAAGCCTAAGAACTTATGAAAATTTCAAAATCCACAACCGATGCCGAAACACGTCAAAACTAGTCCGAATGACCTCAAATTTTACATACAGGTCACAAATGACACAACAAACCTACAACCACTCTCGAAATTTCATTTCGAGCCCGATATCAAAATCTCACCTATCGGCCAAAATCGCCAAAATTCTAACTTTCGCCTATTCAAGCCTAAATCTACTATAGACCTCGAAAACACATTTCAGACACGCTCCTAACTCCAAAATCACCCAACGGAGCTAACGAAGTCGGCATAATCCTATTCCGGACCCGTCTTCCTAAAGTTCCAACTACGGTCCGATTTCTAAAGCTTAAACTCATATGAAGGGACTATGTGTCCAGAAACTCTCCGAATTTCATGACTAATCATTCCGACAAGTCCCATAAGCAGATATGAAGGTGGGGAAAGCAATTATTAGGGGATCAGGGTGCTAACTCTCAAAACGACCGACCGGGTCGTCACATTCTCCCCCTCTTAAGAAAATCTTTCATCCTCAAACGAGTATAGAGACATAACTGAAGCTAAGAAAATATGAGGATACTGACTACGAATATCCTACTCGGTCTCCCAAGTCGCGTCCTCGACCGGCTGAACCCTCTACTGAACCTTTACTGATGCAATATCCTTTGACCTGAGCTTTGACATGTCTATCCAATATAGCTACTGGCTCCTCAACATATGATAATTCCTTGTCCAACTGGACTGAACTGAAATCCAAAACATGAGTCGGGTCACCGTGATACTTCCGGAGCATGGAGATGTGGAATACCAGATGAACTCCTGCTAGGTTGGGAGGCAAGGCTAGCTCATAAGAAACCTCCCCAACACGTCGCAAAACCTCAAAAGGGACAATAAATCTCGGACTCAGCTTACCCTTCTTCCCGAACCCCATGACGCCCTTCACATGCGATAACCGAAGCAAAACCCGATCACCAGCCATAAATGCCAAATCACGAACCTTCCGGTCCACATAACTCTTCTGCCTGGACTGAGCTATGCGAAGTCTCTCCTGAATTACCTTCACCTTGTCCAGGGCGTCTTTGACCAAATCTGTACCCAACAATCGGGCCTCGCACGGCTCAAACCATCCCACTGGGGACCGACAGCGTCTACCATACAAAGCCTCATACGACGTCATCTGAATGCTGGACTGGTAACTGTTATTATAAGCAAACTCTGCAAGTGGCAAGTATCGGTTCCATGACCCTCCAAAATCCATCACACAGGCACGAAGCATATCCTCAAGAATCTGAATCGTGCGCTCGGACTGCCCGTCCGTCTGAGGGTGAAAGGTTGTACTTAACTCTACCCTGGTGCCTAGCTCCTGCTGAACGGATCTCCAAAACCGTGAAGTGAACTGTGTACCTCTGTCTAAAATGATAGATACTGGAATACCGTGGAGGCGAACAATCTCCCTGATATAAATCTCCACGAACCTCTCGGAGGAGTATGTAGTCAACACCGGAATGAAATGGGTTGACTTGGTCAACCGATCCACAATCATCCAAATAGCATCGGACTTTGAAAAAGTCCGAGGAAGTCCAACCACAAAGTCCATGGTGATCCTCTCCCACTTCCACTCTGGAAGCTCAATCTGCTGAAGTAACACTCCTGGCCTCTGATGCTCATATTTGACTTGCTGACAGTTGAGATACTTGGCCACAAACTCCACTATATCATTTTTCATCCTTCTCCACCAATAGTGTTGTCTCAGATCCTGGTAAATCTTCGCGGTACCCGGATGAATGGAATATCGCGAGCTATGGCCTCCTCAAGAATATTCCTCATCACACTGTTATCTCCTATAATCACATCCTTGGCGTCACCTCACCGAACCCTATCCTGAAGAACCAGAAGGTGGGGATCATCATATTGGTGCTCTCGAATGCGGTCATAAAGAGAAGACCGGGCCACCACACAAGCTAAAACCCGACAAGGCTCTGAAATATTCAATCTCACGAACTGACTGGCTAAGGACTGAACATCTAAGGCTAAGGGCCTCTAAACTTCCAGAAGATATGCCAAACTCCCCAAACTCTCCACCCAGCGACTCAAGGCGTAGGCCACCACATTGGCCTTCCCCGGGTGGTATAATATAGTGATGTAATAGTCCTTTAGCAACTCCAACCATCTCCGCTGGCGCAAATTGAGGTCCTTCTTCATGAACAAGTGTTGCAAACTCCAGTGATCCGTAAAAATCTCACATGGAACACCGTACAAATAATGACGCCAGATCTTTAGGGCGTGAACAATAGATGCTAACTCAAGGTCATGAACCGGATAATTCTTCTCATGCACCTTCAACTTTCTGGACGCGTAGGCAATCACCCTACCGTCCTGCATCAATACTGCTCTAAGGCCAATCCTCGAGGCATCACAGTAGACAGTGTAGGACCCCGGACCTGTAGGCAACACTAATACTAGGGCCGAAGTCGAAGCTGTCTTGAGCTTCTGAAATCTCTCCTCACACTCCTCGGTCCACCTGAACGGAGAACCCTTCTGGGTTAGTCTGGTCATAGGTGCTGCAATAGATGAAAACCCCTCTACAAAGCGATGGTAGTACCCTGCCAAACCAAGGAAACTGCTGATCTTCGTAGCTGATGATGGTCTAGGCCAACTCTGCACCGCCTCCACCTTCTTCGGATCTACTTTGATCCCATCCCAAGACACTATGTTGCCCAAGAATTCTACTGAATCAAGCCAGAACTCACACTTAGAGAATTTTGCATACGATCTCTTCTCCCTCAAAGTCTGAAGCACAATCCTTAAGTGTTGCTCATAATCTTCCCGTGATAGGGAATACACAAGGAATCAAGATAAGGTCGGAACACACTGTTCATCAAATGCATAAAAGCTGCTGGGGAAGTTGTCAGCCCAAATGACATAACAAGAAACTCATAGTGTCCATATCTGGTCATGAAGGCAGTCTTCGGGATATCCGGCTCCCGAATCTTCAACTGATGATAGCCAGAACACAAGTCAATCTTGGAGAATACTCTGTAACCCTGTAGATGGTTGAATAAATCATCAATGCGAGGCAAAGGATACCTGTTCTTCATGGTGACCCTTTTCAACTACCGATAATCAATACACATACGCATAGAACCATCATTTTTCTTCACAAATAATACCAGAGCACCCCAAGGTGATACACTGGGTCTGATGAAACCCTTATCAAGAAACTCCTTTAACTTCTCTTTCAACTCCTTCAACTCAGAAGGGGCCATATGGTAAAGAGGGATAGAAATGGGCTGAGTGCCCGGCAACAAATCAATGCCGAAATCAATATCTCTGTCGGGAGGGATACCCGGAAGATCAGCTGGGAATACATCAGGAAAGTCCCTCACTACTGGGACTGACTCAACTGGAGGGATATCAACACTGACATCTCTCACATAGGCCAAGTACACATCACACCCTTTCTCAACCATCCGCTGAGCCGTAAGAAATGAAATGACCCTGCGGGGAGTATACTTTAAGGTACATCTCCACTCTAATCTCGGAAAGCATGGCATAGCCAGCGTCACAGTCTTAGCGTGACAATCAAGAATAGCATAATGGGGCGACAACCAGTCCATGCCCAAGATAACATCGAAATCTATCTCAAAACCACTAAGATAAATCAAACACGACCGATATATGCGGTCCACAACTAGAGAGTCTCCCACAGGAGTAGATACATAAACAAGGGAACTCAAAGAATCCCGAGATATCCCCAGATGTGGAGCAAAATAAGAGGACACTTATGAATACGTAGAGCATGGATCAAATAATACTGATGCATCCCTATGGCAGATAGGGAAAATACCTGTGATGATTGAGTCTGAAGCAACGGCCTCGGAACGGGCTGAAAGGGCATAGTATCTGGCCTGGCCTCCCCCTCTAGGGCGACCTCTACCTCCCCGACCCCCACCTCGAGCTGACTGAGGAGGTGGAGTGGCAACTGGGGCTGGAAGAATAGCTGGAGGACCCGGCGGAGCACGTGGAGGCTGATAAGACTATGGAGGTGCACCCCTCCTGGCCCTGGGACAATCTCTAATCACGTGATAAGTGTCACCACACTCAAAAAAACCCCTCGGAGGACGCTACGGCTGATACTGAATAGGAGCTGGCATGCTGGGCTGGCCGTAAATAGCACCTCGAACTGGAGGCACACTGGATACTGGCGGTGCATAATAGAACTCCTGAGGTCTAGGAGGAGCTGGAATACCGCTGGCTGCTGGAAGGGCTGAATGAATGGGGCGACCCACAAAGCCCCTACTGTTACGTGCTCCTGGTGCACGAGCTCCTGCAAAATGGCCAATCTCTCGAGACCTCTTGGCCTCTCTCTCCTCTCTGTCCCGGGCGAACATGCCCTCTACTCTCCTAGGCAATACTCACTGCCTGCTAGTAAGTGATATCCATCTCCAACTCTCTGGTCATACTGGTCCGAATACTAGGATGGAATCCCTCAATGAAACGGCAAACCCGCTCTCTAACTATGGTAACCAAGGCTGGTGCATGCCGAGCTAACTCGCTGAAACAGAATGCATACTCCAACACAGTCATAGTACCCTGGTGTAACTGCTCGAACTCCGCGCTTCAAGTATCCCTGAGGCTCTGAGGGACATACTCTCGCGGAAACATCTCTAGAAAATTGAGTCCAAGTGAGTGAGGCTGCCTCGTTCGGACTACTCAGCTCATAGGCCCGCCACCACTGATATGCCGCTCCCCTCAGTTGGAAACTGATGAAAGAAACCCCACTGGTCTCCACAATGCCCATAGTGCGGAGAATACGATGACACTCCTCAAGAAATCCTAGAGCATCATCTGAAGCTAGTCCGCTGAAAGTAGGTGGGTGGTACTTCTTGTACCTCTCAAGTCTGAGTTGCTTTGCCTCAGAAACAGCTACCCTGGTCCCAAGATGTACCGGAGCCACTGGGGGAATAAGAATATACTTCGGGGCCTGATCAACCTGGCCCTTCTTCCCAGGAGTGCGGGCTGCGGGAGTATGTGCCCCTCCCTCGACCTGAGATGTAGCGGGAGCTATTGGAAGTAGTCCAGCCTGAGCTAGAGTACTGAACATGCTCATGAACTGAGCTAAATTCTCCTGTAAGGCTGGAGAAACAATAGGGACCTCCTGTGCCGGCTCTCCAGCTGGGGCTGCTATAGGCTCCTCTGTCACTACTCTCGTCGGTGCTCGGGTTGCACCGCATGGTCATCCTCTACCCCGACCTCGGCCTCTGGCGGCTCTGGCAGGGGGCTCGGGTGCCTGGTCGTCGGTCCTCCCAATATGGGTCCTCACCATCTGTGGGAAAGAATGGAATAAAATTTTAGAAGTTTTGATGTCAATAACTCGCACGACAAGGAAATCAAAGAAATATGATTGTTCTTAACAGTTACATAGCCTCCCGAAGATAGATACGAACGTCTCCGCACCGATCCGCGAGACTCTAATAAACCGGCTTGTGATTTGTGACTCCTATGAACCTAGAGGCTTTGATACAACCTTGTCACGACCCGATTTACCCTCTGAAAGGCGTCGTGACGGCACCTAGTCTCTACGACTAGGTAAGCCTAGTTGCAGAAAAGATATTAAATAGAAGCAATAAAATAAATACGGAATAAAGTAAATCTACTAATGAAACATCACCACTTGGCACGTGCAAAATACAACTTCCCAAAACCCGGAATATCACCTTAGTCACAAGCTTTGTCTCAAAGTAGCTCTATACAACGTATAGGAAATTTCATGAAACATCTATCTAAGTTTGGAGTGGAAGGTGACTCGAAGGACTCTGCGAACGCAGTAGAATTAACTTTCGGTCTCCTCGAAGCAGCCGCTCGGACCCCTAGCCACGAAACTGAGTGCCGGTACCTGAATCTACACACGAAAACATGTGCAGGAAAGGGCATGAGTACACCACAATTGATACCCAGTAAGTGCCAAGCCTAACCCCAGTCAAGTAGTGACTAGGTCAGGTTAAGGTTAAGGCTCTACTGGTTTTTCATAAGTAAAACAGTACAAAGGAATATAAATTCTAAGGTAAGAAATAGAAACACATAAATCTGAGAAGTAAAATAGCGACAGGGAGCCCTTGGCTCGGTACAAATATCACACGGTGGAATCTTCCAGGATACGTCCCGTAGATCCAAATGTAAAGATACAATACATGGGGAGAGATCCCAGAATACGTCCATAGTCCCAATTTAAATATGCAGTACAGGGGGAGAGCTCCCGGAATATGTCCGTAGTCCCAATTTAAATATGCAATACAGGGGGAAAGCTCCCGGAATACGTCCGTAGTCCTAATTTAACTATGCAATGCGAATGAATGTTGAATACAATGTATTTAAATAGATCAGGAAAAGGATCACAGACAAGAACAAGATCAAGACTAACTAACACGGTGCACATTGTATCAAATAGGGGATTTAGGTAAAACAGGTAGGCATGCTTCTTCCTAATCTAAACTACGCAAGTAGCACATTAAACAGTGAAAAAAGAGTAAAATGATTTATGGCATGGATCGGAAAAATGGAATTAAGCAACAATGACCCGTGTACGTACTCGTCACCTCACATACACGGCGCCCATATAACAAATAGTATCAAAACAACCTAAGGGGAAGTCCATAACACAGAGTTAGGCAAGACACTTACCTTGACTGCGCTACTCAACTCAAAACCACGCTCTTGCCATGAGTACCCGACTCCGAATGGCCCAAATCTATTCAATATAATTTCATAATGTAAATATCACTTTAAGGAATCAATATAACTAATTAGTTCGAAGCTATTACATGAAGTTTTGAAATTTGCCCAAAAAGTCCCCGGGCCCACGTCTCGGAATCGGGTAAAAAGTTACAAATTCCGGATATCAAAATATCGATCAAAACTCGCAAGCTTGGCCTAAGAACTTTATCCAAATTTTCCCCAATTTTTCCACCATAAATTCGAAATTAAGGGTAGATTCAAGTGTATATTCATGGAAATTAGCTTAAACCGAGTAGGAATCAATTACCCAAATTGCCCAGGTGAAAATCTCTTCAAAAATCGCACCCTCCCGAGCTCTAAATTGTTTTAGAAATTATGAACTTCAAACCCTCGGATTTTGTATAAACAGCCCAGGTAATCCGCACATGCGACTCTTGGACCGCACTTGCGGAAAATCCATCGCAAGTGCGAAAACTCACTGAAAGGGCTGGGGCCGCACCTTCGATCACTGGGCCGCATCTGCGGCTCCACACCTGCGGAACCTAGACCGTACCTGCGAGAACTGGTTGACTTAGACCAAACCCGCACCTGCGAGCCCCTTTTCCGCACCTGCGTGTCCGCACTTGCGGTTCCCCGTCCGTAGGTGCAAGACACCAGAACCAACAATGGTTCAGCTGTTTTCCAAGTTCTAAAAATCACCCGTTGAGCATATGAAACATCCCCGAGGCCCCCGAGACCTCAACTAAACTTACCAACCAGTCCTAATACCTTATCCAAACTTAGTTGAGCCTCCAAAACACATCACATAACATCAAAATCATCAATTATACATGGATTCAAGCTAAGAGCTTATGAAATTTCCAAAATCCACAACTGATGCCGAAACACGTCAAAACTAGTCCGAATGACCTCAAATTTTACACACAGGTTACAAATGACACAACGGACCTGCAGTCACTCTCAAAATTCCATTCCGAGCCCGATATCAAAATTTCACCTATCGACCGAATCGCCAAAATTCTAGCCTAAATCTACTACAGACCTCGAAAACACATTCCGGACATGCTCCTAACTTCGAAATCACCCAACAGAGCTAACAGAGTCGACAAGATCCCATTCCGGACCCATCTTCCCTCAGTTCCAACTACGGTCCAATTTCTAAAGCTTAAACTCATATGCAGGGACTATGTGTCCAAAAATTCTCTGAATTTCACGACTAATCATTCTGACAAGTCCCATAAGTAGATATGAAGGTGAGGAAAGCAGTTATTAGGGTATCGGGGAGCTAACTCTCAAAACGACCGACCGGGTCGTCACAGTAATAATATTTTTTTTGACATTTAGATGATTGTTGAGTTATTGTCACGACCCAAAATCTAACCATGGTCGTGATGGATCCTATCATGTTATAAGGCAAGCCTATTTACCAAAATATTACTACTAATTGGTTATAAGAATTTAATAAAATATTTTCAATAATTTAATTCCTCATAAACTAAATCAAATCTAAATATAAATAATATAAATACAGAAACGAGTCCCAAACATCGGGGTGTCACCAAGTCACGAGCGTCTAATTCTGTGAACTAAGATATATAAACTGTCTAACCGTCGAAAAGAAAAATAGATGATAAAAGGAGTAACAAGGTCCTGCGGACGCTAGTAGCTACCTTACAATGTCCACAGATAGCCGGCATGAACTCAACGATCGCCGCGCTTTAACTCACCTAGATCTCCACATGAAGTGTATGGTGTAGTATGAGTACAACCGACTCTGTAGTAACAAAAATAACTAAGGAACTGAGCAGTAGTGACGAGCTAAGTAAAACAATTCAATTATTATCACAATTTAAAATAAACAGGTAAATTCCATAAAAAAAATCAATAAATGCTACAAAGAAATTAACAGGTAAAATGCAGCAACAACAAAAGTAAATGCAACCTCACAACAATGTCACTCCATCACTCAGCATTCGCACTCAACACTTAACACTCAACACTCAACACTCTGCGCTCACTGGGGGTGCGTACAGACTCCGTAGGGTCTCCCAAAGCCCAAGAGCTAAGCACGGACAACTCACGTGCCATAATATCAATACCTGGATCAGCACGGTCAGCTCACGTGCTACGCAGACAACTCATGTGATATGGTATCAATGCCTGGATCTGCACGATAAGCTCACGTTCTATGCGTACAGCTCACGCGCTATGGTATTAATATCCTCACTGTGAACAACTATTTTTTGACCACACCCAAATTCTATACTATTTTTGCTATAAATATTAAGGTTATATCTAATCTTAATATGTTAAATTTTTATCTTACTCTTAATAGATTCTATTTAAGAAAATTAAAAACAACAAAAATATTCACATTCTTAGAATATAAGATTTTTGCTATGTTTAAATAGAAGACAATATATATATATATATATACATATATATGTATATATACACACACATGTGTATTTTATCTTCTTTTATTCAATAAAAAAAAAAAAAGAAGGAGTTAAGAAAATTAAA